>PVJH01011654.1:0-67769 GCA_004026705.1 Nesogale talazaci | reverse complement strand
CCATGGTCCTTTTGAACTTCCTGCACAGAGCAATCACTGTGGGGAGCAGAGAACGGGAAGAGAGTATTTAAGAACAAGTCCTTGGTTCTCTCACTAGAAGCCTGGAAGGCTAGGCTTCCAGAGGGGGAGGAGAACCTTCAACCTTGTGAGTTGTAGGTAAGTCCTAATCACATTCCCATGATATTGTTCCCCACTTCATCCTTGTACAGGGGCTGACTCACAGTTGGATCTTACAAGCACATGACTGACTGCTGGGTGGTCGGCCAGTGTTAGCTATGGAAGCAGACGTTCCTGTTGGTGCTATTTCTTCCCGTCACGGCACTAATTCCTCTCATAACTTCTTCCAATAGGAAATGTGCATAGGGGGCCTTTATCCCCCATGCCTGGATGCAAAATGTTTTCCATAAGCCTGAATTTTTGACTAGATTAATTTGACCATTAAATTTGCCTTGACAGCTTTCAATGTATAGAAAATAACCACTTTGCCTCTCTAGCTCTCCTAAATTTTATTCCTAAAACAAAAGGGTAAATTGTGGGATAATAAGATGACTTTTCCCCAGCTTTTTCTCCACCCCCCCCACCCCCTCCCCCCTTGATCCTCCATCCTCTCTACCCTGGCTCTCACTCCTCAGGTTCCTGGTCCCTCTCTCACCTCCCTCTCCCTTCCCCAGCTCTCTTCCTGGTGCTCTTCCCCCCCCCCCACCCCACTTTTCGCATGTCCTTCCTCATCCTCCCTCTCCTTCCTTCTCAGCCAGCACTGTGCACAGACCTGGCTATTGAGATCATGGCCATCCAGGAGGTAAGTATGTTACCATGAATTGTGCCTGACTTTATCTATCTCTATCTCTCTCATAACTCTCATATTCTCTATACCTTTACTATTATATATATATATGCTGTACAATTGTGCTTATCGAACCCATGATTATTTGGGGGAGGTGCTGTCCCTTCCCTCACAATGGTCTTTCTCTCTGGACAGTAATGAGATCTACTTTTCGCCTCTGGAATGAGCTCATTTTAAGCCCAATGGGATGGCAGTCTTACAGGATCAATCCCTGTGTTAGGGCTTTCAAACATCTCATGTGAATGGTCCTACTCCCTTTAGTTACATGATTAGCAAATGGCCCAATCCATTAGTGGGTCACTACAACTTTATTTACATAGTTCCACCCCATCATTTTGTGGGAGTCAAAAAACAAACATAACTACAAGAATCACCTTAAATAATTCATTGCACTGCGCCACTGAAGAATAATTAATAGAGAAAACCATAAACTCAACTTCACTGTAATTACAACTATTGAGTTTGTCTAGTTCACCTTTATTAAAAATTGATAGTAGTAGGATAACTGTTCTGACCTCAAAACATTATAATATTCTGTTATGAGGAGAGAAAATTTGGTGGCATGACAATGTGCTGTATTTTTCTGAAATGGCATTCTTCACTAAATTATTCTGGCAGCTTCTCAGACCCAGGAGATGTCCAACTAGGGGTTACTTCATTCTAAGTGCCAAAGGAGATGGCTTCATTGACAGTGTTGCTGGGTTGTAGATTTTTCTTATTAAGGTCTTCTAGCAAAGTCATTTTCTTATTTCTATTTTGTGAATGAACTCACTAAAACTTGATTTAATCACAAATATGTTGATAAATTAAATTTTATCACCTCTTTTACTTACCTACAACTACCTCTACAAGCCTTGAAGACACCAGATGTTATATCTTTTGATAGCTGGGCACCATCAGTTTTCTTCACCACATTTGTTTGTGTACCCACTTTGTCTTCAGTGATTGTGTTGGGAAGGTGAGCATCTCAGAATACCGGATTATTAGAACAAAGTGTTCTTGTGTTGAGGAAGTACTTGAGCAGAGGTCCAATGTCCATTCACTTCCGTAATACTAATACTAAACTTATAAATATATGCACATAGATCTATTCCCCCATCATCCCATAAATATATTTACATGTGTACATGCCTATATTTAGATCTCTATAAATGCCCTTTGCCTCCTAGTTCTTTCCTCTATTTCCTTTTACTCTCCTCTTGTCCACTATTATGTTCAGCCTTCATTTGGCTTCAGTAATTCCTGTGAGCTACATTGCCCTTGATCAAGCCCTACCAGACCTGCTACACCCTCCTCGCCATTGATTTTTGACCACTCGTTTCCTTGTCCCTAGGTTTGTTAACACCCAGTTCCTTTCCCCCATCTCTCCCTCTTCCATGTCCTCCCAAGTTATTTTCCTATTGTTTTCTCCTCTAAGAAAACATGTCTATCTAGATGGACATGCAGAGATAATTATATGCACAAACACAAGACCAAACAAAACAAAGCAACAATAGAAAATAAAACAATAATGTGTTAGTCCGGGTAGACTAGAGGAACAAATTCAAGGACACGCATATTGACATAAGGAAAGGGTTAGATACAAAAGGAATGGGACATGGAGAAAGCATCCCAGTCCAGTCCAGTTCAAAGTCATAAGTCCGATATTAACCCATATGCCCCAAATCAGTCTATAAAGTCTTCTTCCGACTCACGAAGTCACAGGTCAGTGGTTGCAGAATCCCAGTGCTGGCAGGGAACCTCGCCTCAGGGCTCAGGGTCCATCAACAGCAGAAGCAACTCATCGCTGGCAGAGGTCTCCATCGGGCTGCCCCAGCTTCAGAGGTCTGGCTCCATCAGGGTAAAGCTGAGGGGTCTCTCCGCCGGCTCCTCCAGCTTCTCGAACGCTGCCAGCTTGTCTTGTCCGTGATTAATCACATCTGAGACTAACTCCCAACAACTGGGGAAGATAGCTTCTCATCTTCACAAGGGAAATATCGCGAGATTTCCCAGAAGTCTCAGGAGAAAGCCATGCCCACATAGAGGCCTCATTGGCTACTCAATGGCTATCTCCAGATTAACAGGCTAGACTCCATTCCTACGTTTCAATCATAAAATTAACAAGCACATGACTGCCACAAATAACAAAAAGCCAATGGGGTGGGGAGAGTAGAAAAGCCTCCAAGTAGTTTCTTTGATTTTTCTTACTTATTTTCCAACTTTCCAATGTGTTTGAGGTGATTGAAAGTACCATGGGTTGCATCAGGGGCACATTAGTCCTTAAATTAGTGTCTGTGCTTTTCAGCACTTTTCAAGAAGTCTGGTGCAGCAGATTTGCCCAATACATCATTTGATATCTTGACTGCTGCTTTCCTGAGCATTGACTGGGAAGTTAAGCAAGAGGAAATATTTGATAGCTTTGATTATTTTGATAACTTTTCTCTCACTATCATGAAGTTGTCTATTGGTATACTTGTGAAGACTCTGGTTTTTTGTTGCATTCCATTATAATTCACCCTGAATTTGCTTTAGTACATGCTTCAAGTCGTCTTGGCTTTCAATAAGCAAGGTGTTATCATCAACATATTATAGATTGTTAAAATGCCTTTCCACAGTGCACCATATGATCTTCTGATTCAAAATGGTCAATTTCAGCCCATTTCAACTCACTAATGCTTAAAATGTCCATCTTTATGTGTTCCATTTTGTTTTTAAATTTCCAGTGTTCCTAGATTCATACACCATACATTCCAATAGTTCTTATTATTAATTCCTGTTTGCAGGTGATTCTTCCTATTTTGAGTCATGCCTCATCAACCAATGAAGCTTCAGAAGACGTTTCTCTTACTGGGCTTTATGCCATCCGCATCATTATGGCCTACTCTACTTTGAGAAGGTAACTCTTCCCCAGGTACATTTTGAGTGCCTTCTGACCTGATGGTCTTATCTTCTAACACTACGTATGACAATACGCTGCTTCTATTGGTGAGATCTTCTGTATCTGACAATGTATTGATGCTATCCATAAGGTTTTCAATGGCTAATTCCTCAGAATTGGACAGCTTATTTCCTCTTTGTAATGTGTTCTTGATCAGTAAGTTTTGCTGTTTACTTTGGCTGACACTGCTATTATTTGAAATACTAGTGACATAACTTCTAGAATCACAACAACACATAAGCCACCACAGCATGACAAACTGACAGTCAAATGGTGGACAACATGGCCCTAAGTGAGTTTAATTATATTCATATTACCCGGTTATTGTTGTTGCTGTTGAGTCATCCCTGACTCATGGAAATGCCATCTACAATAGAGAAAAACTCAGCCTGGTCTCCTGCAGTCCTCATGTTTGCTGGCATGATTCAATTCCTTGTTTTTCAACCTGGTGCTCCATCTTCTGGCACTATACCAAACCATTTCTATTATGGTCCATAGGGCCTTTCTTGACTAAATTCCAAGAAACAAATCACCAGGTCTTTTTTTCCTAGAGTGCCTTATTCTGAAATCTCCAGTGAATTTGGTCCTCTATGAGTGATCTTTCTGCCATTTGAAATGTCATTGTCATATCTTCAAACCTCACAGCAACACAAAAGTCACCAGGGTATCAACAAATGACAGAAAGATGATGCTTTATGACCTTAGGTAGTCTCATTGTCAAAGTAGTAGAATTTTAAAAATTGAATCCAGAAGCTTGGTTTGCCCACTGGCACTCTGTCACCTTTATATCCCTAATATTTTTTATTATAGAGGAACTATATTTTGATATGTCATAAATTATTAACATTTACTATCCTTGACTGTAATTCTTTCAAACCCACTCTTCTCATATAGCTGAATGAATTCTCATACTAGAATTTTACATAGAAGAAATCAGAAAAATATCACCATCAGAATAATTTTTAAATATATTTTACTTTAGTTGAAAATATATATATATAAATATATATGAAAAAACCAATGGCATTTGAGTTGATTTTGATCCATGGCAACTGAGTTATATTTGGTTTTCTAGAGGGGTAAAAGTGTTTACATTTATATATACATACGTGTTTGTACATAAAGATTTATATTAAGAAATGGCTCATACAGTAATACAAGTGAGTAAGTCCATACCAGTCTAAGTTGTGGGTCAGATGGTAAGTTGGTGGCTTCTCCTGACTTGTAGATGTCGAGGCCAAAAAGACCATAAACTGGTGGATACAAAGTTGAATTAACCTAAGGTTTGTTATTCACTGATGGTTTCTGTGATCAGCAGGAACTATGGCAGGAAATTGGTCATTCAAACTCATGATCCAGTAGAAGTGATACTTCCCCACATATCTGTTTAAAAAGAAGCAAACTCTATTTCCAACGAGTCTTTCTTCTGATTCTATCAAGGCTGTACCCTAATCAAAAGGGCTGCATTCTATCACAGCTGCTGACTTCTCACAGAATTAATTGCATTATTTTAGATCCCATCTTGGAGTTGACAATATTGTGTTAGATCACATCATGAAGGATTACTGCCAAACAACTAAGCACCCTGGCCCAGACAAGATGATACAGAGCAAAGTCTAACTATCACAGCTACCCAATGCGACAGAGTGAAATTGCCTCCAGAAAAACGTCTGAGGCAGTAAATATTAAAGAAATCGACTGCCATAACTATAGTGAGTTCAAACCGTCAAACCCTTAACCACTGTGCAGCCAGACCTCCATACATAGCACAATAGTTTAACTTGTACTTCTTAGTGACGTTGATTATATTCTTCATGTTGTGTAATCATTCTTATCTTCCTTTGCTAAATTGCTTCTCCCTCATAAACAGAAACTCACTTCCCCTTAAGGTTTTTATACAATATTTTGAGTTGCTGTAAGTTTGATCCATGTAGCTAATTCTTAAAAAAAAAAAACAAAAAAAAAACGTGATACTGAAGACAAATATTTTTTTAACCTATATTATTGTTAGGTTTCAAGAAGACTCCAGAATACAAAGATTTGGGGGGGGGGCAATATTTTCAGTGGTTCAGTCATCCTTCATGGATTCAGGAAGTCTGCTTTTCATGAGAATTTAAAACTGTGTTTTCATTTTCCCCATGGAATTAAAATTCTTCTATGAAATGTTAACTTGATACCATCCAATTATACTGACCAAGGAGGAAGCTGTTCATAGAGGCACTCAATCTCACAGGCCATGTCTTCCTCCTGTTTTTGATTCACTGTATAAAGAATTAGTCAAAATGCAGCCATTTCAGTAGATAGCATATGATCAAAGACTAATAGTATTGAAGGAAGAAATCTAAGCCAAAGTGAAGGCATTTTTAGAAAGGTTCCAGGATTTGAAAGATTTTAATAAACAAAGTAAAATGTTTTAAGAAATTCATGCAGACCAGAGCACTCCCTAGTCTATGCCAAGAAATTTGGCCAACCAAATGGAAAAGACCCAGATCTGTGCTCATTCTAAAGAAAAGATCTCCATCACACATAGGAATAATGTTGCTGAAGATAATTTTTAAATGCTTGCAGCATGAAGCAGAAAACTACCAGTTGAAGGTGGAGAATGAGAGGATTGGTGTTTTCAAATAGATGTTGGCTAAAAGCAAAGAAAACCAAAACAATGTTTACTTGTGTTTTATTGACTGTGAAGATACATTTGACTGTGTGGGTCATAATTATGGATAATATTGCAAATAATGGAAATTCCAGAACACTTAGTTGTGCTCATGCAGAACCTGAACACATACTAAGATGTAATAATTCAAGCAGAACCTATGAGTGTCTCCCATCTGAGAAGAAACCATTTCTCTGTCTACTTCTATACAAATTACAGCCTAACAAACCTTTAAGACAGTTCCACTCTGCCCTGCAGAGCAATGAGTTGGATTCAAGTCAATGACATACAATAGCAGTAACAAGTTCTACATGCTGAGATAGAACTATCACTGGGGGTGGGGGGAGAGATATCTAAAATCAGAGAAGTGTCATTAATCATTTGTCTTTAATCAATCGCCAGAACCTCACATGTTAAAAAAGTCATTTACTCCTTTATTCAACAAAGATGAACCAAATGTGTCAAACATGGCCTTCAGTGCTGGGAGATGACAAAAAAATAGAATTAACAACTCCTACTACCATGAAACGTATATTCTAGTGACATAGTTAAAGGGGGGATGAACAAATGAAAAAATGGATAAACAATTTCAGATGCTGATTAGTACAATGAATGAATGAATGAGGAGAGAAAGACATCATGCACTTAGAGCCCTTAGATATAGCGATATTCATCAGGTGCCACAGAGTGAAAATTGTGCATCAAACTACAAAAATGCAAATATCCTACCACTGATTTTTAAAAAAAAGGTCTTGAGCTCTTGTCTAAAGAAAATAACTATACCTCTGACTTATGCAGAATAGTAACCACCAGGGTAGCCATGACAATAAAAACAAGACATTTGTTAAGTGCCCAATGAAAATAATAAACAAATAATAAATAAATAAATTTATTGGTTTGTGTTTTTGTTTTCTTTAAGTGTCAGCTGTAACATTATTCAGGGAGACTAGTTCATAAGGCCGCATGCTCTTGGCAATATTGAAAGTAAAGCTGAGAATAGTCCGTGAATTTCCCTTTGACATGAGTATCATGATAGTCAGTGACTGAAAGTAAGGGTCAAAAGAAGAGACACTGAAACAGCCCTGACCAAGAAGCAAGAGCAGATGATGGATGACCTTCCTGGCAGACGAAATAGCAAGGCAAAGGCCTTCAGATGTGAGTGCATCGAGTTCATTTGAGGACTAGGAAAAAGATACGGGAGGCTGGAATATAAGTTTGCCAATGATGAGCTCAGAGAGAAAGGTTGATTGAATTAAGCCTGAAAAATTAAAGAAAATGGAAGTCAGGTTTCTCACTCTCAGAGAATTGAGTTATAAATATGAAAAGAGAAAACCAGAATAAACTACATAGCATTGCAGGGGGAATGATGTAAACTCAGAGATCTCAATACAGACTCCTATAACCATTAATTGCTGACAAGTTGATTCTGCTTACAGCAACTAAATATACAAGAGTAGAACTGTGCTCCATAGAGTTTTTAATGGATAGTTTTTTGGAGGCAGATCACTATACCAGGGCCAAAATTTAATGTGCAAATGTATATGGACAGGTCCTTACTCTCCCCATTGAGACAGCCAAAGAACACCAGCACTCATACCTCATGCCCAGACCCTGGCTTCTAATCATTGTTGTTCTCTTAAAGGAACCGAGTCCTGGTTGAATCCAGGAATGGGATAAGGAAAGACACAGAGGAATCTTACAGCAAGAATGCCCAATGCAGAGCTCCTGATGGAGCAAGATTGACAAAAGTTAGCTCTAAGGTCTTGGGACTAAATTGGAGACAATTATAATAGGAATCAGGGACAGTTAATGATAGCAGGAATTATCAGACATTAAATGAAACAGGAATCATTGAGTTTATATTCACATAAATACGTGAATCCATTGATTAATCCATTAAAACTTTGATTGAAGCAGCACATTCGCAAAGTTCAAAGTTCCTCTTCACAAAAGGCATACTAATTATTAGGGGGAAGCAAGAATAAGCTCTGGAGAGAGGAGTCTGCAGCCACCTGGTAAGACGTAATGCCTAAAGCACAGCATTATCTCTGTGACATCAAAGTAGGCAGTGTTTTTAAAAAACAAAATAATAGCCTGAATAACAATATTTTAAAAGGAGTCTATAATCTTCAAAAATGTTGAGGTTGTGAAAGACAAAGAAATCATGAGGAATTGTTTCAGTTTCCAGACAGATGGAAGTGACAGAGTAAAGAAGATTCTGGATTGGATCTCTTGGCTATCTGATTTATTGGGGAAATTGGAAAATAGTGAAAGAAGTCTGCAGATTAGATGACAGTCACCTGTCAACAGGAGCCTTGTTGACACAGCTACTCACCGAGAGGTTGGTCACCAGCCACTCCAAGAGACAAGAAGCCTAGGATCTGCTCCAATAAAGATTAGAAACACCTCCTCCACCACCCCCATTGCCATCAAGTCAGTTCCAACTTAGAGTGTTCCTCAGTGATGTTTCATCTTTCTCCTTGGGAGTAGTTGATGGGTTTAAACCATTAAACTGGCAGTTAGCACCTTCTTGTGAAACCCACTAGACCACCAGGGCTCCTTGTGGGACAACTTCAACAAGGGACACTTCTACTCTATAGTCAATATGAGTCGCAATGAACTCAAGGGCAGTGACTTTCTGTTTTTGTGTGTTTTTTACTATATTGACATTTATTTTCTGCTTTGAGTAAGTTGTGAGCATATATGCTACTTCCCTTGCTTTTAAGAAACATATTGAAAGGTTTGGACATGATTGGGCAACTTATTCTCGATGATTTGAGGCTGCGGGGAACCAGTCATTGTATTACACTTGCGAATTTTCTAGGAATTTGAGATTGTTTAAAATATTTAAAAATAACTCTATGCCAAAGAAATCTTCTTGTGAAATGGGTTTCTGCAGGGTGGAAGAAATCAAGATACTAAGGGGTGCTTCTTCAGTGCTTGCCAGAGGAGTTATGTTCTGGAACCATGCCTGCCAGCAGCCCAGGGCCAGTCAGATTAGGAAGTAGTGACTCACCCTAGCAATGCTCACCAGACACTGATGCATATCAACTCAATGCACTGACTAACTGACAGTGAGAAGTATAACAACATCACTAACAACAGCACTGACCAGGTATCCCTCTCTCTCTAGGAAGTTTTCATCAGAATTCAATTTGCCAGAAAACCATTTGATTACAGTGGGGGGGAAAATAGGTTTGATGTTTAAACATATGAAGTCCCTGCTTTCTTCATCTCCAAATGACTCCATCTTTGCCTTCACAAGAAGCCTGCACCTACCTAAACTTTACCTCTTTGGTGGTGTTCTTCTTATTCCTCAATAGCTGTCCAGTACTATTTCTCATTAACAAATGGCTTAATCCTCTTACGTACTCTTATGCATACATAAGTGCCTTCGGTCACATTATGGTCATCTGGGCTGAGCCCCAGTGGTGTAAGTGGTTGAATGCGGGACTGCGACCCGCAGGCTTGGTGGTTCAAATCCAGCAGCGGCTCTCAGAAGCAGCGCTGGGTAGCTCCCACGACCACCTGAGGGTAGTGATGCCCAAAACACAAATTATGGTCATTCTTAGAGGTCTAGGATTTGTTTTAAATCTGAAGATATGCCTCCTAATACATTTTACTTTGTTCATATACTCTTTCAAGGAAATTGTGTCCTTATCAGTTTCAACTTAGTTCATTTCTAAATCCATTTGTAAGGCTACGTCCACCTTTTTGAACAACCAGTAATTCAAACCCTCATCTCAAGAATGGTCAAATTATTTTCCAATCTGCCAGAATGGGGGAGGGTTTTTTAATTCAAATTTTCTTTGGTAGCATTCTCAGAAAGAAATATTTTTAAAGAGATCATTTTGAATGAATCGTGAAAGTAGCCACTGGAATTTACAATTGATTGAGGAAAAAAGATAGATAAAAGAGAGAATCCCATCAAGTGCCTTGTAACATAAGTCAAATCATTTCATTGAGAGAAGTCCTTATGACTCATACCTGAAAGAGAAGCCGTATCACTGGTTAGGAATCAAGTAACCTAAGGAGTCTTGTTTTGCCTGCTACAAAACACCTTGAAGCGGTGTGGGAAAGGTTATAAAATAAAACGGGAATGAAGTGATAGGATCTCCTTCCCATACTCTTGCTCCAAATTGTTGACTCAATGAATTTCTCAGGAAAAAAAATTTAAGATCATTTTTGGGGGGTTCTTACAGTTCTTATAACAACACATGCATCAATTGTATCAAGCATAATTGTACGTATGTTGCCACAATCGTTCTCAAAACATTTACTTACTATTTCATCCCTTGGTATCAGCCCCTCTTTTTACCATCCCTCTCCTCTCCCATTCTTGTGACACCTTGATAAATTATAAATTATTATTAATTTCATATCTTATGTCAATTCCTGTCTCCCTTCCCCTGTGGTTTCTCTCCCCACCCCTCACTCCACCTCCCCCTAACCTCCTGGTATCGTTACTCCCATTTCTTTCCTGAGGATCTAGCTGACCTGTATTCCATGTATCCTGAGCTCTTAATTTGTAGATGGGCACATGCTCTGGCCTAGCCTGCAGTGAAAGGCAGGACTGGGTCATGATTGTGAGGCATGAGGAAACCTCAAGGAATCATAGCAATATTGTGTTTCATAGGTGTTATACGGCAGCCTGGTTGATTCATCCCTTCCTCAAAATCTTTCTGTGAGGGGATGTCCTGTTGTCTACAAATGGGTTTGGGGTCTCTCCTCCAACTCCCTTCATTCTCCACAATTTGTTTGTTTGTTTGTTTGTTTGTTTGTTTGTTGTCCTCTCATGCCCGTTCCCTAATCCCATCATCACCTCACAATAACACAGTGCTGGCCATCTAGCAAAGGGAAGACTTGAGCAGAGGCCCCAAAACCATCCAATTCCTCAATATATTGCCATATAAATACATGTTTCTATGCCAATATCTCTATTTTTATGAACATATTCACATAAGTGCACACCTATGTTTATACCTCTATCCATAGCTTTGCTTCCTAGATCATTCCTGTTCCCTTTTATGTTCCTCTTTTCCCACCATCATACTCACCCTTCTTCTGCCTCTTAATAATTCCTTGAAGCTAGATTGCTGTTTCTCCAACACCCCCAGGATCTCTACATCCTCCTTATTGTTGATTTTAATTCCCTCGTTGTTCCCCTGTGGTGTTATTTGCTGACTGCTCCCTTCCCTTCCTTCCTCTTCCCTAAGGCCCTATAGAACCTTCAGTCCCATTGCTTTCTCCTCAGCCTTGCTTACCATGTCTATCATATATAGGTAGGCAAACCAACAATAAAGTAGACAATGCAAAAGGAAAACAAAAACTCAAACAAATGGAGAAGAGTGAAATCGAAAAAAATATGTATATATAAAGAAAAAATTTAAAAATAAAAAAGTATAGTTAATTCCAGGTCTCTATGCTGACTTGTATAATATCCCCCCACGCATCTTAGTGTTTCTGGTAAATGCCTCCCTTAGCCTGAAGTTGGGACTTTTGTGGCTTGGTTTTGCTACCATTGCTGATCTGTTATGTTCCCTTCTTGGTTGTCCCCGCTTCGGTAAGTCCTCTCTGTCTTAGCAACTCTGAGCAGGGACATCATCCTTAGGACTTGGTTTGCCAATATGGGTCTCAAACCTCACTCTCTTTTTCCTTCTTGATTTGCTTCCATGGGGGCATTGCAGACTGGCCCTCTCCCCAACCTGTAGGTTTAGTAATGTTCCCAGCAGCCCATACTGATAGGGAGGGGATCAGTTTGGCTCTGATTGGGTCTAGCCCTGTAGCCCACTCTGTTCACGCACTGCTCCATGTGGTTACATTGCCCTCAAGGTTTGGTGCACCTTGATAGGGTCTGCATGCACAGAGTTAGTGCCCTGCTCCTCCAGTGCCATCATCTTCCTTCCCCCGCTTTTCTCCTTCCTCCTTTTCTCTTTCATCTTCTTTATGATGGAGTAACTTTTTTTAATGTTTTCATAATATGTTGACAAAATTTCAATCCTTAATACTCTCTCATTTTGTTGGCTGTGTTCTTTATTCTCCTCTCTCTTAGCAGGTTTTATCATCAATGTCACTCCAACTATTTTTTCATTTCATATTATTTTTCAGATTCACTAGAATAGAATTTTTGATAATCATAATCTTATTTATTATCCTTTTAATGTCTATGCAAGCTGTAGTCTCATGTCCTTCTTTAAGCCTAACAATGGTAATGTTTGGCTTTTCTCATTTTCCCCTTATCAATCTAATTAATAATTTATTAACTTTATTGATCATATAGATAAACCAGCTTTTGGTTTCAGAGATTTTGTCTTTTGTCTGTTTCACTGACTTATGATCTTAATTTAATTTTTTTACTGATTATTTTGATTTGATTTGCTGTTCTTTTTCTTATTTCTGAGAAAGACACATATGTCATATTCACTATAGATACATGTTTTAGCTATGACCTACAATTAAAAATTATATTGCAATAAATTACACACCACAAAAAATTGCCATTAAAAGCATTTTAATTGCTTGGTCCAATGACATTATTTTTATTTCGCATTTACTTTCTTTTTTCCTTAATCAGAACCAGAGAAAGAGTGTAATTGCCAATTAGGGTGATGTTATTTACAAGTTCATACATAGCACATTTCTTCACTTCACTTAAATCTACCAATATATTAGTCCCACTTTTTATATGAGGAAGCAATGACTCAAAATGTTAAAATACTTATTTGAAATTGAAATATCAGTGAAAGCAGACTAGAGTTTTTATCTTAATGCAGATCATTTGATTCTAAAAGTCATATTCTTTTCACGGTATTCTATCTTGATCTCTGAAGTTCTAAATTACCTCATTTTTGCAAATTTCTAAGATGGCTTGTACTATAAAAGACTCTCAAGAGAACCCTAAGGAGTCTCAGATTTCCAAATCTCAGACACAGCAAGCAAGAAGAATCGGTAATAGGCAAGTCGGACTGACATTAATAGGTAAATCAGAATTGCCTTTAAAAAATGTTGGATTAGGTTTAAAAGCCCAATCAGACTTCTTGCCTTGAAATTACCCTCTGATAGTAGCCTTGTCTAAAGAAGCAGAGTTCACTCAATGCAATCCAGGTGGTATGCAGTTAATCTCTAGTAAGCAGCTGAAGTGCCCTAGTACATGGTTTTCAAATTGTTTCTTGGACAATTCATTTTGGGAGGTCCCCAGGACTTGGGTCCAATCACTGTAAAATGGCATACTAGACTCTGGATTTCCTAACAAGCACCATAGATAATTCTGATGGGAAATATTTTAACTGGTAGGAAGCAGCTAGGATAGATATGTAAATAAATAAATGATAGATAGATAGATATAGATGCCATTGAGTTGAGTCTGATGTCTGTAGATTTTATGTACATTTTTAAAAAATTCATTCAGTTCTGAATTATGCTTAAGATCCCCAGCATGTTGCTGGTCATGATTGGAATTTTTTTTCCAATCCATCTCACCAAAGGTGTCCCTCGCCCTGACTGACCTTCCACTTCACCAAATATGTCATGGATGGAGTTGTGTCTTCCCAACTAGATGTCAACTTGAAAAGGTCATGATCCCCAATATTGTGTGTCAAGTCAGACCTTTATTTAAGCCACACCTTTTACTCGAGTGAGGTAGCAAAAAGGAAGGACTTTACTTCCAACAAGGAAGAAATACGTAGTGTAGAGTGTGTCCTTTGGAACTGCAGTCCCTGTGCTGAGAAAGCTTTAAAGGTATGTCATGCCTGGATCTCCATCCTGTGTTTGGAGTTCCTGACCTTGCTCTGCCCTCAGGCTACATGACTGTCAAATAAAGAAGAACTTCAGTCAGGACTGCATCATCTTTGACGATATGGCCATATGACCATTTACTTCACCCAGTAAGAAAGACCTCTCTACTATGACACATTGAAATCCCCAAGGAATACTAACCCCACAAATGTCGAATGGAGGCAAAGACATTCATGCAGAGTCACCAACAGAGAGCAAGCTTTACCCTAGGACTGATGTGTTAGTCCGGGTAGACTAGAGGAACAAATTTCATGGACACACATATGGATGTAAGGAAAAGGTTTATATACAAGAAGAATGGGATATTGAGAAAACATCTCAACCCAGTCCAGTTCAAAGTCATAAGTCAAGCCAAGATTGCATGCGGCAAAGATCTCTTTAAAGTGTCAAAGAGCAAAGATGTCACTTTAAGGACAAAGGTGTACTTTATCTAAGGCATGGGGTATTTTCAATCACTTCATTTGCATAGGAAAGTTGGACAATAAACAAGGAATACTGAAGAATAATGGATGCATTTGAATTATGATGCTTGCAAAGAAAATGGAAAGTAATGTGGACTGCAAAAGAATTGATAAATTTGAATTATGATGTCGTTGAATATCCAAAGTACAATAGACTGCCAGAAGAACAAATAAATCTATTTTAGAAGAAATGCTACCAGAATCCTCCTTTGAAGCATGAATGGCAGAATTTTGTCTCATGTAGTTTGGACATGGAATCAGCAGAGTAACGAAAAAAGACAGCATGCCTGGTAAAGTAGACAGTCAGTGGGGAAAAAAAGAAAAATTCAGAATGGGCAGGATTGACACAATGACTGCAAAAGGGAGCTGAAACATAATATTGGCCGGATATCAGAAGACCATGAAGCATTTTTATTGAATATAGAGTCACTATGAGTTGAAAATGACCCTTTGACATCTAAGAATAACAACAGCAACTACAGCTGCATAGACTGTAAGAGGGTGTATTTCTGTAGGTTAAAGCCATCCAACTGCAGTACTTCTGTTATAGCAACACTAGATAACTAATAGATAAAATGTTTTCTTCTAGCAATGATCTCTTATGATGATATGCTCAAAGCAGGAGAATTGAACAATATTGCTGTGATCCAGGTATTTTTATTGGACAATTTCAGGTGTAGATAGTCGTGCCTTTCTGCCTAGTTTGACATAGTCTAGAAGCTAGTCTGAAATGTGTTTATCCTGGATGATTCTGTTGGTATTTGTAGGACCATTAGCATCATCTCCACCATCATAACACAGTGAAACTACCACAGTGCAAATAATGATAGCTGGGTGGTAAAGGGAGAAGCTAGAGGCAGGAAGTAGGTGACAAAGAGATGGCTAGCAGGAAGAAAATATAAGCTATCCTCTTAGCTTTCTTTAGAAATTTGGACATTTTCTTAGAAAGATGAAGAGAGGAGGAAGAAGATGGCACCCAATTAGATTTGCCTGCCCAGAGTTCCTGCTGCTAGATCAGAAAATTAAAAGGCAAGGTGAAGGAGACTGGGAAGTGGAGTCCTAAAATTAGAATCAGGATACTAGGGTCTGTTCTCATCCCAGTTTGTTGTTGTTTTATTCTCACTCAAAAAGTGAACCAGAACATACTGAAACGTCCTACGTTTGCTGTGCTGGCCTTATGGGCCCTGGACAAGCCTCCGCCAGTGACTTAGTCTGGCAGTGAAAGTGGTTTCCCCAAGTTGACATCGCACGGGGGTCTTGATGCCAGACTTAAAGAGACCCTCTGAAAGCTAATCACAAGACCCCACACCAGAACTCCCCACACTGATAGCTACCTTGTGCACATAGCATAGAGGTCAGTCAGCACAGATAGCCATAGATTTGGAGCAATTAGAAGACATCAGAAAACTAACCTGAGTCAGATCACAGAGTATAAACAGGTAGCTATAACCCAGGGGGCAATTTCAGTTCCGGTTAACTAAGAAAAAATCAATTTCTCTGATAACCTAGATCTCCTCCCCTGGGGGTCAGTGTGACAGCCCTGAAATCAGGGCACCCCAAAAGTCCAAAAGAAAAAAGAAAAAAAAATTCTCTGTAAAAACTGCAAATCCCAGACTCATTGTTTAACTCCAAGACAAACTGATGGAACAAGTCCTTTAACATAGAGTGACATAATAAGGAAACCAGTGCTAAGGAATACCAGAAGATAGCTACAGAGCCCAGAGGTTTTCAACACAACAAAAGAGACCCTGGAGCAAGGCTTATTTTCAGAATATCAAACTGAACACAAATCCAGAACCCATAGCCAGGGGAATAATTTAATTCAATTCAATTCCAACTGGCCAAGGGTAAAAAAACACACAACTCAGAACTATTGGGACATCAGCTGTCTTGGCACAAGCTAGGGAAACTCCACAAGCTCACCATTGGGTGTGGAGGAAGATATTTTCTACCATCAATCATCCTATACACAGCTAGGGAGGTCCTGCTGGTCCTCTGTGTGGCTGGGGGATCCCCCGCCTGTTCTGGGACCCGACACATGGCTGAGGCCACTCCCCCCACCTGCGGGAGTGCTGCATATAGCGCAAGGCAGGTATACCAGTGATTTCCAGTGCTCGACACTGCTGCAAGAACAGCTGCCTGGCCTTCACTATGATGGTACCTTCAAGGGTAATTCTGTCCAGCATCTATGGGACCCTGCACCAAGTAAGCACATCACCCTGACACCATGAAGCAGTGTTGGAACTCTTCCAGGCCCACCATCAGGCAATCAGTCCTCAGCTTATCTCCTTAATTAATACTTTTTTCTTCTTTCTTTAGTCTCTTTCCCTTCTAGCTTTCGCACCACCATCAATCTCAGCGGACCCAGTTTTGTTTTATTTTCTTCTCTCTTTTTTTCTTCTTTTACCTCTTCCCTCCTTCTTTCCTTACACAGTGGCAGGCTTTCTAGCTAACACCCTCCACCTAGGACAACTCTGGCCAAACAGGAGGGGGAACTCCAGCCTGCCCTGTGTGGAATCGTTGCACACCACACAAGCCAGATACAGCCACCCTCTACAATGCCCCATGCTACGAAAGAAAACTTCTGCCTGGCTTCTACAGTGGTCTTCTCAATGAGGACAAATTCACCCAGCGTCATTTGGACCCTGCACTGACGGGGCACAACAACCTGCCACCCTGAGACAGGATTTAAATCCCTCCAGCCCCACATTCAGTGGCTCAGGGTGCACCTATCTCTTTACTCTTTCTTTTTTCTTCTCTCCTTCCCACCACAGTCAGTCTTAGCACAATTGTGCCTTTCCCCTTCATTCTCTTTCCCCTTCATTCTCTTTCTTTTCTTCTTCCTCCTCCTCCTCCTCCTTTATTTTCCTTCTTTTCTGTTTCTCT
The DNA here is from genome assembly GCA_004026705.1 of Nesogale talazaci. Taxonomy (NCBI): domain Eukaryota; kingdom Metazoa; phylum Chordata; class Mammalia; order Afrosoricida; family Tenrecidae; genus Nesogale; species Nesogale talazaci. The sequence continues at coordinate 50,214 of PVJH01011654.1, read as the reverse complement.
CCTCTCCCTGCATTTCCTTCCACATGCTACTGCTGGCTTATAGCTCCCTACCCTCTACCTAGGACACCTCTGCTACCCAGTGGGAAGAGCTCTAGCTTGCCTACTGTGGCAGCCCGACACATGACACTAGGCAGTTCCACACACAGCAAGGCATGGGGTTCAGCTACCTCTTTATCTAATTTTACTTCTCTTACTTTTTCTTCTTTTATTCTTTTTCTATCCTGTTTACCATCACAATCTCAGAAGATTCAGCATTTCTTTGTTTGTTTTGTGTTTTTGATGCTTTGTTTCTACTTTATCTTTATCTTTGCTTTTGTGGGAGTTTTAGCTTTGGGGATTTTTTTTATTGTGCTCTTGCATTTGTTTTCTCCTTTCTCTCTTTTTCTCCTCCTCTCCCTCTCTTTTCTTTCACAAGCAACTTCAGGCCTCTCTGCTCAGCCTAGGACAACTCTGACAGTCCCGTTGGGGGAGTTCCTTCCCACACTGTTGGCTTTATACACAGTGGGGAAATCACACCTGCTCTCCACTATACTCAAGCAGCTGGAAGGTGTCCCCTTCAAATGGTTGGAGGAATACCCACCTACACCCCAAGAACCTACAAGTGACTGGGGGAAAACCTGCCCACCAGTTGTGGTGTTCCATGCAGCTTTGGGAGCATCCACCCAACCTCCACGGCCAACTCTCCTTCTAGAGTAATTTCTCCTGCCATTCATGGTGCTCTACACGAAGGAGGGTAGATTCACCCATCCTCCATAGCACTCCAGTTGCAGACGGAAACACCACATGTCATCCTAGGTGCTCTAAATATCGTGAGGCACACCATTATGAATTCCTGGGAGATCAACAAATGAGATGCCATCCTTGTGGGCCCACAAACACCTGGACAGTGACCCCTGAGAGGACGATCCAACTCACATTCCAAATAGTGGAACAATGGTTAACTAAGGTAAGAGTGAAACCACAGGAAGATTGGCGATAGCCTGACCCCCAGTGCAGCTGCCTGCAGGTAGTTCAAAGAAGCATTCATATGAGTCCCCCAAGTGGGAGCCCAGTGCTCTTCTACAGTGTAAGACAGTACCAGGCTCCTCTAAAACAACACGTAAACAGCAACCAGTCCCAGCAGCCTTAAAGAAAAAGCAAGAAAACAGGAAACAATGCTGAAAGAAATCATGACCATAAAGACGTCCAAAGAAGAACAGACATTGACCTGCCACAAAATGTCTTCAGAATGCTGCTGGGAGTCATACCTGATATGAAGGAAGCAATACAGAAAAAGGGATGAAATTATGGAAGAGGTAAAGACCATGCACCAAAGATAAATATAAGACTAAAGGATGAAATAACAAAATCCAGTAGCAAATTAACAGCTGTTTCCAACAGACTTGAGGAAGCAGAAAATAGCACCAGTGACCTAGCGGATAACTAGGCCCACTTCAACAACTGAGAAAAGCTGTGTAATAAGACAATCAGAAAAGTTAAAGAAAATCGGATGTTATGAAGAGAAACAATACTAGAATAATTGGACTACTGGAACAAGACACAACAAAGAAGTCATCAGTGAAAATAGCAAGGGAATTATCAGAGTAAAACTTCCCAGCTTAATAAATGAAAATTAGCCAACCATTCAGAAGGCCGAAAGAACACCAACCAGACTGAATCCCAAGAAGTCACCAAGACACATAGAGGTTAAGCTATCCAACTATGAGGAAAAGGAGAAAATCATAATTGCAGCTAAGGAAAAACAAATAGTCCCTTATAAAGATGCCCAAATAAGAATGTGTTCAGACCTATCAGCAGACACTGTAAATAAGAAGAGGAAGTGGAGTAACATATTCCAAAAATTGAAGAAAAATAATGCAACCTGAGAATACTATATCCAGCCAAATTATCAATTAAGATAGACGGAAAAGTAAGAGTCTTTTCAGAAAAGGGAAAACTCAAAGAATATATAAAAAGAAGCCCAGCCCTACAAAAGATCCTTGCTGACCCAGTATGGGTATAAGATCAACACTCACTAAGCACAAACAAGAGATTGCCACATAGAACAACTCCACCCAGAGGGTGACAAAGAGAAAACAGCCCCCAAGTTCAATAGTGGAAAGAAGGCAAGAATGAAATGCACACACATACACAAACTGATAAGATAGGTAAATAGGAAACATCCAACACAAAAGGTCCAAAATGACATAGCAGAGCCCACAGATGAAGGTAATAATTGAACTCAGGCATTAAAACACAGAAGGTGAAATATTAGTTTAGAAAGTATAACCTATTGATCTGCTGTCTTCAGGAGACACATCTCAAGCTTGCAGCAAAAATAGGTTCAGAATTAAAGGTTGGAAAAAATATACCAAGCAAATGTCAATGCAAAAAAAAGGAGTACCAATCTTGATCTGACAAAATTTATCTCAATCTACAATCCATTACAAGACACAAAGAGGACCACTATATAATGCTCAAAGGAGCATTAGACCAAGAACCAGGGACTATAATAAATATATATGCACCCAATGAGAGACCCATGAAATTCGTAAATCAAACACACCAAAAGTTGGGGAAAACATAACAGCCTCGATGACTATAGTAGGTGACTCCAATACACCACTCTCTGAAAAAGACAGATCACAGGGAAATAAACTCAACAAGGAGGTTACAGATCTAAACAGCACAATTGGACAACTTGACCTGACAGATATTTTCAGAGCTTTCCACCAAATGCAAAGGGAAAAAAATCAGTCTTTTCAAGTCAGCATGGCACATACTCAAAGATAGGCCACATCGCTTCTCGGCCTTTTGGCTAAGATCAAGTGCAAAGATAGGCCACATGCTGGGACACAAGATGAACCTGAGTAAATTCAAGCACATAGAGATTATACAAGTTTCTCTCTCCAACCACCATGCCATAAGGCAAGAAATCAACAAAAGAATGATGAATAAAATAAGGACAAACAATTGGAGGAAGAATAACTCTCTATTGCAAAAGGAACTGGTCCAGATCAGAGATGAAAATCAGGAAGTTTCTAGAAACCAATGAGAATGAAAATATGACATAACAAAACCTTTGGGACACAGGAAAGGCATTTATTAGAAGAAGACCAATAGCAATAAATGCATACATGAAAAAAGAAGAGAGACTTGTGGTTGATATGCTGGCACAAAACTTAAACCAATTAGAGCAGAGTCAACAGAATAATCTTACTAATAGCAAAAGGAAAGAAATAATAAAAATCAGAGCTAAATTACTGGGGGGGGCGGGAAGAAAACTATAAAAAAATTAATGCAACTAAAAGTTGGTTCTTTGAATGGATTAATAGAATTGATAGACTGCTGGCAGAGCTAACCAAAGAAAGGAAGGAAAAAATATCAATAGCAAGGATGAAGCATGAAATAGGGAAAATTACAACAGGCCTTAATGAAATCAAAAGGATAATTGCAGAGTACTATGAAGGCCTGTACTCTAATGAATTAAACAACTTGGAAGACATGGACAAATACTTGGAAAAACAATCTCTCCCTAGACTATCCCAGATGGATGTCAGGAGCCACAAAAAAAAAGACACATAAAAATAGAAGAAATAGGGAAGGTTATCAAGGAATTGCCAACAACAACAACAAAAAACTTGGACCAGATGATTTCACAAGATAATTCTACCAAGCTTTCAGGGAAGAATTTACACATATCCTACCTATACTTACAGAACACAGAAAAATATGGAAAACTTCCAAACTCTTTCTATGAAACTAGTATAACTCTGATACCTAAAGTTGGTAAGGATCCCACAATAATTGGGCAGCAATGTAAAAATCAAAAATACTGGCCAATAGAGTACAAAAGCATATCAGAAATAATTCACTTTAACTAAATGGGAATCTTACCAGGGATGCAGGGATGGTTTAACATACAAAAAAAACATTAGCATTATTCTCCACATTGACATGAAAAACTATAAGAACCACATGATAATATCAAGAGATGTGGGAAAACTTTGACAGAATTCAGCACCCATTCTTGTTTAAGACACTCAGTAAATGGGAATGAAAAGAACATTCCTCAAGATTATACAAGCTATATATGAAAAACCAGCAGGAAGCATAGTAATCAAAGGAGAAAAGATTAAAACAAAATTAAAACAATTCCACTGAACAAGGGCACCAGACAAGATTTCCCCATGTTCCCACTTCTGTTTAACATCTTACTGGAGGTCTTACCTAACAGCATAAGACAAAAAAAAAAAAGGCATCAAAGGTACTCGTCTGGGGCAAAAAGATGCAAAACTACCATTATGTACAGACTGTATGATTTTATATATTGAAAATCCCTAAAACTTCACAAGTGGAGTTTTGGAAGTGATAGGGGAATATGACAGAGTGACAGAATACAAGAGCAACAAATAGAAGTCTATCAGACTGAGATCCACATCAGAAAAGATCACAGAAGAGGCAATTAAAAAGGTGCCTTTTACAACAGTCAAGTATGAACTGAAACATATAGGGATATGCCTGATTTAAAAAAAAATTGTATGAAGAAAACTACAGCACACTATTACAAGAAACCAATAGCGATGTCAACAAATGGATGAATAGCCCATGCTTATGAATTGGAAGACTCAATATAGTAAAAATGTCAGTTCTACCCAAGACACGATAAAGTGTAATGCTATCTCAATACTAATACCATCATCCTTCTTCAAAGAATTGTGAAAAGTGATTGTCAACTTCATATGGAGAGGGAAGAAGCCCAGAATTAGCAAAGAACTCTTCAAGAAGAAGGACAAAGTTGAAGGGCTTGCTCTACCTGACTTTAGTACACATGATACAGCCACAGTGGTCAAAAGAGTGCATAATGACAGATATTCAAACCAATGGAAAAGAGCTCAAAACCCAGAAATAAAATGGTCAACATACAGACAACTGATATTTGTTAAGGGCCCAATAAATATCAAATGGGAAGCAGATACCCTTTTCAAAAAATGATACTGGAAAAAATGTATATCTACCTGCAAAGAAATGAAGCAAGACCCTTACCTCACTACATGCATAAGAATAAACTCAAGGTGGATCACAAATCTTGATGTAAACCCCCCAAATATTGGAACCATTAAGATAATGGTATTGGTATAAACCTGAGAACCTTGGCACAGGAAATACAAAGGGGATCTGAAATATGGAAAGATACAAATACAGAGGAGTCACAGATTGAGACGTGGGATATACTAAAGATGAAGCACCTGTGTACACTGAAAGAATTCACCAAGAGAGTTATAAGAAAGCCCACGCACTGGGAAACCATCTTTAGCAATGACACATCAGACAAAGACCTGATAACTAAACTCTATAGTACTTTTTGCAAGCTTACAATAAGAAAAAAACTAACTGCACACTAAGGAAGTGGACAAAGAACCTGAACAGAAATTTCACAGGGGTAAAAATCTGAATGGCCAATAAACACATGAGAAAATATTCCTGATTGTTAGCCATTAGCAATACCACCTAACACACTCAAAGATAGCCCAATTCAAAAAATCAGGAAGTAGCAAGTGTTGAGGGTCTGTGGGGAGATAGGAAGTCTTGGCCACCGCTGGTGGACCTGTAGGTATGTACATCCTCATCAACAGATGAATGGATCAAAAAACTGTGATATAAACATATGATAGAGTACTACACATCCCTAAAAAGCAGCGATGAACACATGGAACACATGGGAAGAACTGGAGGAAATAATGCTAAGTCAAGCACAAAAGGACAAGTACAACATGAGTCCACTGATGTCAGCTTAAAAACAAAACAACAACAAAACGGGGTATGGAGGAAATTTTCTATACACATACATCCCTGGGATGAGGTCCAGCAACTATGGGAGGGGCCAAACCCAATCCAAGGATACATATGGTAGCCAACTAAATAAAAGTGAGTAAAAAAGAGGGGGAAAAAGACATGGGTTGATAGGAAGCAGGGTAATAACCCACCCAAGGGGGAGGTATTGTTTATATCTCCCCAGGAGAGGCAGAGAAAGACCAGGCTTCAATCGATGTACCAAGACATGAATACAGTATACCAGCATGTACCAGGGTACCAGTAGAAAGTTCTGTGGGGTCAGACCCAATTCCAACTATGTAGACATCCACACTTACCCTGCTTCAGAAGAATGCACTTCAGAGGACAGCACTGGGGCTCCAGCTCAGGGAGAGGGGTGCATATGATTAGAGAACATTGGAGAAAGGAAAAGGGATGGAGAGGGAGGGGAGGACATCCTGTCCCACTAAGCTCTGAGGATAATTTTCCTGATTACTGCAGACAACCCACAGAGAACACCATAGGGTTGCTCCCACAATAAGATGCAATGCCCCTCAATAATCATAGCACTGTAGGGGACAACACTGGAGACACAGTGTGGGAATAGTGCACAATCTGACCCCATCACGCTGGGGTGAAACACTAAGGTCATGCAGCAGAGCAGCAAGGGGAACAAAGTGATGAAATTCCCCAAAAATAGACTTTGGACAGAGAATGTGGCATCCCATCAGATTTAACTGGAAAATGCTTTGTAAAAGTCAACCAACAGACCTTGAGCTATTTATAGGCTTTTCCATTTTTGTCAGTGGCTTTCTTTATGTTGTTTTATTGTTTTGTGTTCTTGACTGCCTTTGTTGTTCTATTTCCCTTTGCCTGGTTTTTGTGCTTTGGATGTATCTGCATGTCTATTTAGATGAGCTCGGTGGGATAAATAATTCAGAGATGAAAAGCATTGGACCAATGCTTCCAAGAGGATATAGGAGAAGGTGAGGTGGGAGAAGGTGGGGCCACCAACCCAAGGACAAATTAACAAGTGAACTAAAAATCAATAGAGAGAAGGGGATAGGATGCCTAGTGGGGCTTAATCAAGGGCAGTGTAGGGTGAGGAATTACTAAATCCATCAGGTCCCACTAAACATGATGGCAGGACAAGAAAAAAGGAAAAGGAAATAGGGGAAAGAACCAGAAGACAATGGACATTTATAGAAGTCTAAAGACAGGCATGTACATATGTAAATATATATACAGTGAGGGGAGATAGAACCATGTATTCATACCTATATGTTAAGAATTAATGTTGTAGATGGACTTTGGGCCTTGACTCAAGCACGCACTCAACACAAGAGCACTTTGTTCTAACAATGTGACATTTCTTGGTGCTCACCTTCCAGACAGGATCACTGAAGACAAAATGGGTGCATAAATAAATGTAGTGAAGAAAGCTGATGCTGTCTGGTTGGGGTCTTAAAGGCTTAAAGATAAAAAAGTGGCCATCTATCTGAGAAGCAACAAAACCCACATAGAAGAAGCATACCAGGTTGTGTGCTCAAGAGGTTTTGATGGGATCAGGTGTCAGGCATCTAGACCGAAGACAAAAATTATACCCAATGTGAATGGGGGAGGGAAGGCATGGAGTGGAGACCCAATGCCCATCTGTAGACAATTGTACATACCCTCATGGGAGAGTAACAGGGAAGAGAAGAACCAGTCAGACTCCAGTACAGCACCATTGAAACACACAGCTTTCTTCTAGTTCTTTGGTGTTTCCTTCACACAACTGCCATTCTACCTTACAATTCTCTCTATAAACTCTACCTTGCAAAGCAGATTAGACCAGAGCATGCACACTGCTACAGATAAGAACTTGCAATGCAGGGAATCCAGGATAATTAAACTCCTCAGGGTCAACAATAATAATAGAAATACCAGGAGGATTAAGAAAGAGTGGGGGGCAAAGCAGGAATCTATCACAAGGATCAATCTATAACTCCTCCCAGGGGGACAAACAATGGAAAAATAGGTGAGGAGCAATGGAGGATGATGTAACATATGAAAATAATTATCTATAACTTATCAAGGGTTCATGAAAGAAAGCAGGAGGCGGGGAGGAACGGAGAGCTGATATCAGGAGCTCCAGTGGGAAGAGAACACTTTGAAAATGATGATGGCAGCATGTCTACAAATGTGCCTGACACACTGGGTGAATGTATAGATTGTAATAAGAGATGTAAGAGCCCCCAGTAAAAGTGGTTTTTTTAATGATGAGGAAAACTCTCAGTTTTTAATCATGAGGTCACATGATAGGTTTGTATTTAAGAACTATCATGGTGGTGAGAATGTGGCAAATAGATTAGAAAAATCAAAGCTAAAGAAAGTAGCAGGAAGCCTGTAAAAGTAACTCATGCCAGGGAAGACGTTAGCTTGAAATATAAAGTGGTGATGAGATGGTGAGGATGGAGAGATTTTGATCAAAATGTCAACATACATAAAGAGACAATAACATGGTAAAAGAGTTCAATGAAATGGAAAAATGATAAAATAACAAAGAAATGGAAAGCCATCAAAAAGCAGAACACAAACTTCTAGCTAGAGTCCATAAATAAGAAACCAACATAACTCCAGAAATCATGATTCAGAGCTCAAAGAAGTTCTCATCTAGAAGTCTTCTTTTGTTTTGAAATTTCCTTTACCTTGTCCAGTCAGGCGACTATTGCTTATTGATAATTAAAGGAATTGAGTGCTTTATGTCATAAAAGGCTGCTGCTCAGCCTAGAATCCAGGCAATGACCTTTCCAATAACAAGCATGTTTTTAAGCAGAGACCCTCACAGTTTTATGATGCTCTCTCATAAAGACACTCCTCAACTTACTCCATATCTCAAACTTTGTTTATAGTCACAGGTATTCTGCCCTTCACTAAGTATCATCATTCCATCTGCTATAAAGTTTGGAAATGAATTTTATTCAACATTACATGAATTCAGAGATATAGAGGCATGGTGACCACATTTTAATCTTAGTATCCTGTGAGTAGCCTTTCAGGAGTCATGTGAACCAAGGTTTTTTTTGTTAATGCATACATACATCTAATATCTATGGGAGAGTTCTGGTAGTAAACTGGGTTATGCATTGGGCTACTCACCATAAGACCAGTACCCATAAAGTCAATGGTTCAAACCTTTCCAGGTGGTCTGAGAGAGAAAGATGATGCTTTCTGCTCCTGTAAAGATTTACAGCCTCAGAAACCCACAAAGGTCATTCTGTGGGAGTGACTATGAGTAAGAATTGACTCAATATCAGTGAGTTTGAGGAGTTACTATGTACTTATTCTATTTAATAATATGTTTCATTAAATCATATACCATTTCCCTGAAACGAGTATAAGAGCTTACAAGTTCCAGTGGGATTGCCTCCTAACTATATTTTTAATATATATGTACTCACATAACTTTATTATTTTTCTAAAAATTACCAATCAGGGGCTGAGCCCCGGTAGCATAAGTGGTTGAGTGCGGGACTGCGGCCCGCAGGCTTGGCGGTTCAAATCCAGTGGTAGCTTTTAGGAGCAGCACTGGGTAGCACCCACGACCACCAGAGACAGTGATGCCCCCCCAAAAACAAACAAACAAAAAAGAACTATCAATCAGGGTCCCACAATCCTTCCAAACCCACTCCCATCCAGATGATGGTGATTCATAGTGACTGTATAAGATTTCCCAAGACTTTAAATCTTTATAGGAGCCAATAAACTCATCTTTCTCTTTCAACTGGTATATTCAAACCATCAATCTTGCTATTAGCATGCCAACACTTAACCCACCGCACCTCCAGAACTCAATGACTTTGTTAAATTTTCATCTTTTAACAACACAAACACCTTCCCAATATGATCGGTGAAGACAAAGTGGATACACAAGCAAATATGGGGAATGAAGCTGAGTTAGTCCAGGTAGACTAAAGGAACAAATTTCAGAGACACGCATATAGGTATAAGGAAAGGGTTTATATTCAAAAGAAATGTGACAACAAGAAGGCATCCCAATCCAGTCCAGTGCAAAGTCATAAGTTCAGTTCAGTATTAACCCAGATGTCCACAATCAGTCTATAAAGTCTGCTTCTGGCTGAAGAAGTCACAGGTCAGTGGGTGCAGAATTCTGGCGCTGGCAGGGGTCTCCCCATGGCTCCTCACTTCCTGGGCTCAGGGTCCATCAACAGCATGCCGCCTCAGCTTCAGAGGTCTGTCTTCATCAGGGCAAAGCTGTGTGGTCTCTCCGCTGGCTCCTCCAACTTCTTGGAGGCAGCATCATGTCTTTTCCGTGATTAATCGTCTCTGAAACTAACTCCCAACAACTGGGGAAGATAGCTTCTCATTTTCCCAAGGGAAATACCGCGAGATTTCCCAGGAGTCTCAGGTGAAAGCCATGCCCACACAGAGGCCTCATCGGCTACTCAATGGCTTTCTCCTGATTAACAGGCCAGACTCCACCCTTATATTTCAATTATAAAATTAACATAAGCAGATGACTGCCACAGAAGCTGATGGTGCCTGGCTATCAAAAGATATAACATCTGCAGTCTTAAAGATAAACAAGTGGCCATTTAGCTGAGAAGCAACAAAAGTCACATGGAAGAAGCACACCAGCCTGTCCCAACACAATTGCTGTAGATCAATCGAGTGCATAAGCAAATGTGGCGAAGAAAGCTGATGGTGCCTGGCTATCAAGAGATGTAGAGTCTGGGGCCTTAAAGGCTTGAAGATAAACAAGTGACCATCTACCTGAGAAGCAGCAAAGCCCACATGGAGGAAGCACACCAGCTTGCAGGATAACATGGTGTCTACGGGATCAGCTATCAGACAACAAAGAACAAAAAAACCCATATCATTGTGAATGAGAGGGAGTGCAGAATAAGGTTCCAAAGCCCATCCGTAGGCAACTGGACATTTCCTCAGAGAAGGCTCGGGGAGGGGATCAGGTAGTCAAGGTGCAGTGTAATAATGATGAAACATGCAACTTTCCTCTAGTTCTTAAATGCTTCCTCCCCCACCACCACCCCTACCCTGACTATCATGATCCCAATTCTAGTAAATGCCGCTTGACTAGAGGAGGCACACTGATACAGTTAGGAACTGGAAACACAGGGAATCCAAAACAGAAAACCCCCTCAGGACCAGTGGTGAGAAGGGTGGTATTGAGGGTAGGGTGGTGGTGGAGGGAAGGTAGGGCAGAAAGAGAAAAAAGACTAAATTATCAAGGGTTTATGGAAGAGGAGAGTGGGGAGGGAGGGGGGAAATGAGAAGTGGTACTAGGAGCTCAAGTAGAAAGCAAGTGTTTTGAGAACAATGAAAGAAACAAATATACAAAAGTGTTTGACACAATGGATGTATGTATGGATTGTGATAAGAGTTGTACATGCAGACAAAAATGATTAAAAAGTTTTAAAAGATATAAAACACAGACAGTTAAAGGTTTAATATCAATATTACTTTAAAAACTTTTACAACTCAACAAAAAAATAAAATCCCAATTGAAAAAATAGACAGAATATTTGACAGACATTTCTCCAAAAAGATAAACAAATGGCCAAGAATCACATGAAAAGATTGATCAATGCCATATAATGAAGTTCCACTTTAGAGCCACTAAAATGACTATCATCCAGGACAGCAAAGATAATAGTACGTGTTGATGAGGATGTATCATCCAATCATGGTGACAATACAACAAAGTGCAGTTGCTAAGGGAAACAGGTCAGGGATTATTCAAAATGTTAAATGTAGAATTATCATATGATCCAGAAATTCTTCCCCTTGACTTGAAACCAGGAAATCAAAAAGATAATGACATTGCTCATAGCAGCTGAAACGTTCATAGCAGCATTATTTATCATAGTCCAAATGTCCTAACAACCTGAGTGTCCATCAACAGATGACTCGATAGGCAAAATATAGTATATCCATACCACGCAATATTACCTGACCACAGAGAGATGAAGCTTCTCTTCATGTGAAACAATGTGAATGAACCTTGAAAACATTATGATAAGTGAGAGAAACTGGACACAAAAGGCCAATGATGGTCTTATTTCATTTTTATGAAATTTCTATAGTAAGCAAGTGCACTGAGAAAAAAAGTCTGTGGGGAGTTACCTGGGGCTGAGGAAGTGAGAGGTGGTGGGTTGTTGCATAAGCGGTGATCAATTTCTATCTGTTGGTGTTGGTGTTGGTATAGCAACCCCATGTGATAGAATAAAGGGATCCACAGGATTTTCTCCACTTTCTTATGAGAGCAGATCACCAGACCTTGCTCCTATGGAGATGAGGAGTGAGAGAGAAAGAACAGTCCTTGGGTCCTAGTGAAACACTAAGCCAATCTAATCATGTTAGAAACTGTTGAAAATAGCATGAAGGGTAGCACAACACAAAACCCACTACCACCGAGTAGATTCCCATGCAGGGCAGTGCTACATTAGACAGAGTAGCCCTGGTCTTCAGGATTTCTAAGATCGTGAATCTTTATGGGAGCAGACAGCCTCTTCTTTCTCCCTCAGGTTTTCAGTTACCAGCTCGGTGTTTAGTCAATAGCAGAACCAGGGCTTCTTAGCACAATCAGCAAATGCAATGATGTTACTGAATTATAAAGAATGTTACTGAATTACAAACTTTAAGATGGTTAAAACAGCAAGTATCTTGTTATGTATTTTACTACCAAAAAATTGCAACAATATAAATCAAATGTTGTCACTTTAAGTCATGAATTTAACTTCCCTGCTTTTCCATCACTTCAAAACATGAATCAGAGCATGTCACTTCCCTGCAGGATCATTACTTACATTTGCATACCTAAACAGAGAGAAATATGGAAGCCAAGTAGTGCTTACATAAGTATTTAAATACATAAATCAAGCTACCAAGCTGCTAAATGGAATAGACTTGATTCTTCTACTATGACAAATATAATGTACAAAGACAAAATATGCATGATTATTACAGGATTAAAACTTTGTAAAGCATCAAGGATGACTGAAAATTTCATTATCAAGTGAAATTTTGCTGAAGGTATTCCAAAAATGGTTATCAGTGCATCAACAGGAAGCTTCCAGAAATTCAAATCAGATTCAGGAGGATGTAGCAAGAGAGATATAATTTTAAGCATCAAATAGATATTTCTTGGCTGAAAGCAGAGAACATCAGCAAGATGTCTGCTTATGTCTTATTGACTATGGATAGGTATTTGCTTATAAGAATATAACAAACTGTGGATAACATTGAGAAAAAGAGGAATTCTGGGACATTTCAATGTGCTTATGAAGAACCTGTGTATGGACCAAGAAACAGTTTAAAAAAAAAAAACAGAACAAGGAAATACTCCATGGCTTAAAATCGGGGAAGGTATGTGCCCAGATTATATCCTTCAATTCTACCCATTCAATCTGCATGTTCAGCAAATAGTCCGAGAAGTTGGACTAAATGAAGAAAAATGGAGCCCAAGGAGTTAAGAAGGCTTCTTAACAGTCTGTGGTATAACAATGACATGACCTTGTTTGCTAAAAACTAGGAGGACATGAAGCACTTGCTGATGAAAATCAACGACTGAAACCATCAATGTGGATTACAACTCATGTAAATAAACTCAAATTTCTCAAAACTGGACCAATAGGCATCAATCACCATGATAAACCGAAAATTGATTAAAAGTTGTCAAGGATTTTATTTTGCTTGGATTCATAATCAACATTCATGGAAGTAACAGTCAAGACAAGACATCATACCTCATATTGCATTGGGCAAATCTGCCGCATAAGATCTCTTTAAAATGCTAAAGAGCAAAGATAGTATTTTGAGGACTAGATTGTGCGTGACACAAACCGAGGTGTCTCCCATACCTTCACATGCATGTGAAAGTTGGACAGTGAATAAGGAATGCCACTGAATTGATGCACGTGGATTATGGTGTTGTGGATTCCCAGGAGAACAAAGCAATCTGTCTTGGAAGAAGTACTCCCGAATGCTTCTAAGAAGCAAGGATGGAGAGATGCCATCTCATGTACTACCTGTACGTTATTACTAGGGACCAGACCCTGGTGAAGGACAGCATGCTGCTTAGTAAATGGAGAGGCAGTGAGAATGAGGAAGACCTTCAAGGAGGATTGACCCAAGGTCCGCAACAATGGACTCAACCATGGTCTGGTTCTTGCAGGACCATGCAGTACTTCATTTGCTGTCACTCACAGGGTCACTATGAGTCAGAACCTATCCGACAGCATCAAACTACAGCAGCAACACCAAAGACTGTTCTGTTCACAAGCTAGCAACGGTTGCCTGAACAATAAAATAAACGTGCACATAATTCACAAGTTATTCTTTACATGATAAGGTGTCTTTGTCTTGCACCCCATTCAGCAAGATCAATACTGATATTGCTATATCAGAAGCAATTTGATGGGATCTAACTACAACAATAACAATGGAAGCTCTGTTGACAGGTCAGTCATGTTTTAAAGACCCTTAAAATAACATTTACATAATTTATAAATTATTATTTATTCATACAATAAATTTTCTTCTTCTTGCATTCCTTTCAGCAAAACCAATCATTATATTACTATAATTAAGATTTTATAATGTAAATCTACTCATTGTTAAATTATTTTCACTGTAAAAACATGACCCAAGGTGAGACATTTGACTATGATTCATCTCCTTTCTTTTAAGTATTTCTTGGAATTTATAGTTGTCTTGTTGCCTTTGTTTGGTTTTCCTTCATTTTTAATCATTTGTTTTCTAATTGGATCACCTTTCTCCAGTGATTTTATGATTCTTAATGGGATTTTTTTGTTGGTGATGGACTTTCTTTTTGCCTTTCTCTTTTTAAATATTTTATTTCCACTTGGAGAAACTTTACCTTTCTAAGCAGTAGCTATTAGACCTCTGAGTACAAAATCCAGACCTATTGCCATCAAGGTGATTACAAGTCCCAGCAACAAAATAAAACAGTCTTATAGACTTTCCAAGAACTGTTCCATAGCAATTACGGAAGTAGACTGCCAAGTCCTTTTCCCACCGAACCGGTGCATCTGGACTTGTTCACCTTCTTGATGGCCAGAAGCCTAAAATTTCATCACTGTGCCATCAGAGATCCTTAAACTTGTCAATAAAATTCTCAAATCTGCATTTAGATTCAAATTTTACAAATCATGTTGAACAGGTTAATGGAGGTGCATGTGGTACTGCAGAAAGCATTCACAATATTTGAATTTTATCAGCTAACATTTTTAACAACTGAAAGGATGCTATGGAGGATTGACTGAGGTCCTTTGACTTTAGAGGGGGAAAGAAGGAAAATTGCCAGTCCAAAGTCCATTTCTTTAAAGAAGAGGTCACACATGCCTTCCCTCTCCAAACTTCTTTACCCGATTCCGACACAAACTGCCCACATCCCCTACCCCCACCAGCACTGTATTTCTTCTCTGTTGGGTTCAATAATCTAATTCGATGGCCATACAGAACTCACAAATAATACTCACGATTAGGGGAGTTTATATGGGAAACTAGCAGGTGGAAAGAAAGAGGCATGGAAACAGGAAATAGGAGAGGGAATGGGGAAAGTGATGCAAGATTGAGGGGATTGCAGTAGGTGAGTTGAATAAGATGTGGGTGAATTGTTAAATGGAAAAAACTGTGGCCTGTTCTGTAAATCTTCAATTAACTTACAATAAAAGTTAACAAAGAAAAGATTGGGTTTTTATGTGAAGTGCTTCCTCCCAGTCATCCTGGCAAGCACACCTCTGTCTGGTCCTTGGCCTGTCAGCCCCAGGGCCCTGGGCCTTTGCCCAGCACTGGCAAGTGTAACAAAGTTCCTTTGGTGCTGATAAATGCCTAAAAGGCACCATGTTATGAAAGCCAGCCTGGAGGCTCTTGGCTTTACTCCTTGGGTGGCTCTGCTTTCTTGGTGTTTGCAGACTTTATTGTCTTTTCCTGCACCTGTGACAGTTCACTTTTTACCCAGTGGAATACCTCACTTTGACCCATCCTTTCACTAGAATTGTATATACCTAATTTGCATACTCCCATCTAATTATTTGGCAGAGTTACAAAGACTACAGGTAGAAGAGCCATACCAAGCAATTTCACTTGACTGCAATCACCTACAAAACTATTTCCACTCTGAAACAGTCTCTAGACCTAGATCTGGAGTCCTGTGGGTGCTGCTAACCTCAAGGGCAGCAGTTCAAAACCTCCAACCAGCTCCACAGGAGAAAGACGAGGCTCTCTACTCCCATGAAGAGTTATAGCCTTGTGTCAATTAAGTCCATGTGAAAGAAGCACACCAGACTGTTTGATCCAAGGATTGCAAATAATGTCACCCGAATCCAAAGAAGGGAATGGGTTCAGGCCTTAAATTGTGAAAGACTGGTTTGCAGAAGGCTACAGATGACAATGAAAGGCCCACATCCATTTGCAGGGTCTACACATAGAATGAACCTCTGGTGATTTCCCTCTGTTCATAATCAAGGGATGGGAATAGCCTGATTGTCAGACAGAGAGGATTGTAAAGAGAATAATCATAGGTTAAAATGAAAAATCTGACTTAAATGGAGAACACTTTATCATTTGATCTCCTTTTTAACAGATTTTGAGTTTGCTCTGGTTTTGAATATTTTCTGTTTTCTTTCAAACTGGGCATTTTGTTATTGTTAATAGCCTTCTTGACTCTCTGTTAAGTGTTTTTCTGTTTTTAGGTATATGAAGCCCAGGATGGGTAAATCTATGGAGGCAATAGCTAGATTCGGGGTTACTGGTGAGTACAGCAGGGGAGATTGGAAGTTACGGGGAGCTGCTAACAAGAGGTACAGGAAGGAAAAACTGATTGGGGTAGTGATTGCAACTTCTTTTTGTTATTATTTAATCATTTATTGGGGCCTCTTGCAGCTCTTATAGCATTCTGTACATCAGCTGCATCAAGCATATTTGTACATATGTTGCCATCATCATTTTCTAAACAGTTACTTCCGATTTGTGCCCTTGGCATCCGTTCCTCTTTTTTTCAACTGAACTATGGAATTGTGTAATATCTGGATTATGTCCTAGTAAAAAGGTTTAAAAACAAGTAAAGTGAAAATAAAATTAGTTTAGACACACACAGAGTGACGAGCTCAGAAACTCACAAGGACAATCCTACCCTGCCCTGCCTTGCCCTGCCCTGGCCCTGTGGCAGAATTACCTAGAGGACAGTGAGTTTGGTTTGGTTTGGTTTGAGGACCTGGGGTCAGGCACCAGCTTGCTGTCAGTCAGACGCTCCTCAGTGACGGTGAGCGGTTGAAGACCGTGTGTTGCTGTTGAGTAGATTCTAGCTCACAGCGGCCCTTTGTGGGCAAAGCAGAACAGCTCTATCAAGTTTCCAAGCTTGTGGCCCATAGGGAACAAATTGCTGTATCTGTCTCCCAAAGGAGTTCTGGATGCCTTTGGAGTCCTAACCCTCCAGCTAATATTTGAGTACTTAAGTGTCTGTCTCTTACATGTTTGTGTGATTCACGGTGCTCACTAAAGAACTGAAGACAGCTTCATCTAAGGGCAGACTCCTTTGTCTGCTGAAAACCCTGCAGTGAATTCCCTAAGAGTAAATCTAAACTCTTTACAAAGCCTGCAAAACTCCTACCAGATCTCTGCTATCCTTTGAACCCTTGACAAGCACCATTCCAGAGTGACTTTCTTTACTCTCCTCCAGCTACAAGGACCTTTGGTCTTCTCCTCAGGCTCCACAGTTTCTTTCTGCTAAAAAATGTTGTGCTTCCTGTTTTCTTTGCTTAATAAGCTGTCACTGAGCTCTTTACGTGACTAGCTTCTTAGGGCTTCAGATTTCACTGGAAAGCAGGCAACACTAGAGGTACAATGATTCTGGAGCTAAGCTGCCTGGGTTCCCGTGGGGCTGTAGCACCAGCTTTTTAAAACTGAGCAAGTCCATCAATGGCATGCCCTTCGGTTTCCTTGTGTGTAGAACTGCTTCTTTCATTGGGTTACTGTAAGGCCTGAATAAGCAACTGTTAATGAAAGGCTTTAGACCAGGTTTAGCAATATGTCCCAGGAATTCAATAAATTAAAGTTAAGAAATTAAAAAACATTTCCTTAAGAGGTTTTCTTTGACCACTCACTCTAATGTAGCCTCCACTAGCACATCATTCTACTTCTTTTATTTCCCCCCATGGTATTTATCATTACCTAAGGAGTTATTGCTTCACTGCTAATCAAAAGGTCAGGAGGTAAAACTCACCAACTGCTCTATCAGAGGAAGATGTGCCCATTTGCTTCTACTCTGCCAATGTGCTTCCATAAAGACTTACGCCTTTGGAAACCCTGTGGAGGCAGTTCTACTCTACCCTACAGAGTCACTATGGATCAGAATTGAATCAAGCGTCATGAGTTTGGTTTGCTATCACTATTTAGAACTACACACCGCTGCCCTTCTGACCACCATTCATCAGTTTGTTATCCGGTGATGGCTTGCAAGTAGCTGTGATACTGGAAGATATGCCACCAAGATTTCATATAGCAGAAGGATCACATTTGGTGGTCAGGTTTCAGCATAGCTTATAGAGTAAAAGAGACTTGAAAGAAGGAATAAGCAGAACCCTTCTGAAATTTTAAACACTGAAAGCCCCATGAGTAGCAGGGAGCATTAGCTGACATTGTTCTATAACTTGAGCATTCTGGTGGGCCACCTTTCTTTGAAATGGGCACAAATATGGATCTGTTCCAGTCAGCTAGCTAGGTAGTTGTCTTCCAAATTTCCTGCAATATGAGTTAATCATATCTTAATCAGTTATTTAAGCCATTTCTATTGCTATTCCATCCAATCCCTAAGCCTTCTGTGGGGCTAATGCTTTCAGTGCAGCTTGATCCTTTTCCATCAGTACCATCAAGTCTTCCTCATATGCTCTCTCTTGAATGGAATGTTAGTGAGTTCTTTTTGGTACAGTGAATCTTTGGATTCTTACCGTCTTCTCTTGATGCTGTCTGCATCCATTAATATTTTCCCATAATATATTACAACTTGATGTTTAATTGTTTTGTTCTTGAATCTTTCAGTTTAGGGTACGCTAAGCATATCCTTCCCCTTTGCTTTCTAATCCTAGATCTTTGCACATTTCATGATAATATTTGACTTTATCTTCCCCCATTTCTCTTTGAAGCTTTTTATTCATTTCTTTATCTTCATCATCTCTTCCATAGGCCTTAATCACTCTATGACTAAGAACAGGTTTCAGAGTATCTTATAGCATTAACTTAGATCTTTTCTTTCTTTCCTCTCTCTTTAATGACCTTTTCCTTGTCTTGATGTCCTTCCACAGCTGAGTCTTCAGAGTGAAATCCTTGATTTTTAGCACTTTTAAAATATTTGGTGCAATAGATTCACTCAATGCAATGTGTAGTGTGTCTCTTGATTGCTGCTTCAATGACCATTCATTATAGACCCCCGCAAGGTGAAATCCTTGACAACTTCCATCTTTATGCCATTCATCATAATGCTACCTCTTAGTTCAGTTGTGAGGCTCTTGGACTGACTTACATTGGGTTGTCATCCATACTAAAGTCTACAATCCTTATCTTCTTCAGTAAGTGCTTCACCTTACTTTCACCAAGCAAAATTGGGTCCTCTACCCAAAGGTTTTCAAAAGAATGCCTTTCACGGAAAGCCACAATTTGTCTCTCAATAAAGTATTATATGTTGCTATGATGTTGAACAGGTTTCAGCCGAACAAGAGATAGTAGAAAGCCAGGTCTAGCATTCTACTTTCAAAAGTAAAAAAATTAAAAAACCAACCAATGAACTTCCATGGGTCACAATAGTCTCACTTGCTGCAATTGATCATTGGGATAACACAAGACCAGGCAAGATTTAGTTACATTGTGCTTGAGGTCACTGTAAGACAAGACAGCAGTTAATAGCAATGACAACTTTTACATGAATGAGTTGGGAAAAAGTAATTTGGTAGCCTAGCTAACAACAGCAATACACCATTTTAACTATTCTGACTCCAGTTCATGTTCTGGTAACTTAGAAATTTCCATAGATTGTACATTATGACACCATGTTCCTTTATATTTTCAATTGTTGCTGGCCTTTTGTTCTTATTCTCTTAATTTTTTATTCCAAAGAGAGTCAAAGAGAGTCACTACAAATTAAAGAGACAAGTGAAATTACTGGTATCATTACAATTGTTCTCTATTCTTCTGTAATACGTTCTTGATAAGTAAATTTCAAAGTCTTAAGTTAAAATCTGACATTAACATGCAGTTTACTGAGTTGAAAACTCAAGTTGGGGAAAACTGGAATTAGGAGGAATAATAATGGAGGAACAGGGTTGGGGGGAATTTCATGACCACAAAATTAAACTACACCCGAGCAGATTGGCAAAGTCTGACAAAAAATGCAACAAGGACATTGGATTATTTAATGCAGATGTTGTAGTCAAAGAAAGTCTCTAATGCCCACCAAAGGACCTAATCCAGATGGATATGATAAGAAGAGACTGACTGGATTCACCCATGAGTAATTGCGAACAGGATTCTCAGGAATGACATCCTGCTGTAAATAATATGAGCCTCTGGTCCTTGCTTTGGCAACGCATATGCTAAAAAAAACCTTCCAAGAACCAGGAGGTGGGATCTCATTGTCAGCAAAATTCAGAAAAGGAATAAGTCCTCTGGGCCCTAGATCCCTGCATAGTGAATCCTGTGGATCCAAATTACAGCTGTACTACCAGAGGAGTGGCAACAAAGCCAGAAGTCAGAGCATGGAACAGTGTGGTGGACTTCCCAAGGATATCTGAGTGCTTTGTGCAGGAGGCTGGCTTGCAGATTGCACTGTCCTGGGGAAGTTGAACTTGCTGAACCCCCAAAGTAGAGCTGAATGTCTTTAAGCTAAGACCTAATGGAGTAGGATGGCTCTGGACACTTAATTCAGGGATCTGGGTTTGCTGACCCATGAAACTTAGGTTGAATGCCTTCTGTTTGAGGCTTACAGTGGAGTGGCATTTCCCTTTTGACAATTGTTAACTGACCTGAAAAACTTTACAAGATATCCTCATGAACAACTTTATATTGGGTATATCTCATTAACTTCTTTAAAAAAAAACAAAACAAAACAAAACCTTTAATCATGAATTTTGCCTATGAGTTCTGAGTAGCCATTTTAATGACTATTTGTGTTAGTCTGTGTGTTAGTCTGGGTAGATTAGAGAAACAAAATCATAGGCACTCGTATGTGCATAACAAACAGCTTTATATAAAAGAGTAATTGTATATTAAGAGAACAGCCCAGCTCAGTCTAGTCCAAGTCCACAAGTCCAACAGTGGCTCACATGTCTGATGCTAATCGTTAAATTCCCCTTCAGCCTCATGAAACATATGCAGTGATGCCAAATGAGGAAGATCATAGGCCAATGGGTGGAAAGTCCTGTGGGTCCAGTGATGGTAGAAGCATATCAGGGCTGGCGGGGTCTCCTCGTGACTCTCCAGGTTCTGACCTCTGGCTGCATCAGCATAGTTCCATCAGGCTCAGCATCATCTCATCGTCAGTGATGTCTCACAGGGATTGAGCCTTCAACGAGCAATGTATTGTGTTAGCCCCTCCACATGTGGTCATCAAGCGGCAACCTGATTGACAGGCTAAACTTGACCCCTTCACTCTTAAGTCTCAAAGTGGCAACAGATTATGTAACTACCACACTATTCAACCCAGTTGCTGCTGGATACCAGAGAGTCAGCTTAAACTCACAGCAAGCCTGTGTCCCAACCCCACAATTGTTCTTATGCTTGAGTCCGTTGTTGAAGCCAACGGTGTCTCACTGAGTACCTTCCTCTTTTTGCCCCTCCCCTTTACTAAATATGGCGCCCTTCTCCAGGGACTGACCTCTCCTGATAACATGCCGTCTTTGCCTCTGAGGAGTGTTCTGGCTGTATTTCTTCCAGACAGATCTGGTTTGGGGGTGGGGGGTGGGGGGTTATGTTTTGGTTTCCTTAATTTGGCTTGGTTTGCTGTTTTTTTTCTTTGAGTCATCCATGGGACTTTCAAGATTCTCTGCCAACACCATCATTAAAACACATTGATTTTTCTTCACTCCTCCTTATTCATCAAAAAAGTAATAGGCTGTCTACTCGAGCGAAATTAGCCACTAAAATCCCTATGGATATTGGGTCCTAATGAGATAAAATGGAGAACATTAATTGCTATGGGTTCAAACCAGCCATCAGAATTCAGAACCAAAATGTATAGTCAGACACAATACAGAGGAAAAAAAAGGGTTCAGCAAACCCTGCCCAAAGAGCATGGAGGCAAAGGATATGAGGAGCAGAATTAGGATGCAACTCACCTGGAGCTCAATGTTGAGTCTTAGAGGCAGAAAAGATTATGCAAATAAATAGGAAAGAACTACTAAGTGGATTCAAAGACAAAAGTTATCCCTACAGCCCAAGGTCAATATGTCAGAAAGTTAACAATGTTATTGAGAATTACTTGGAAATAGAAAAACCAACCGATTCTATTTTTGTGGACATTTTGATGAAAAGTTATTTTAACATGACCGATAAAGCAAATCGCCACCTGTGTGTTGCTGTGTCACTGGTATTTCAAAAACCGCCTGGGTCACGCAAACTAAGTACATTTCAGGAGAACTTTCAGGCTAAGAACAGACTATGAAGAAGGAATAGGCTGTGCACATGGAGATATTAGCCACAGGAAACTTTAGGGACAGAATAGAAACTATTTCAGATACTGAAAATCTCATTAAAAGAAGCAAACATTATCAGAGATGCTGACAAAAATGAGCCCCTGGGATCAGAAGGTACTCAAAATATGATTGGAGAAGAGCTGTCTTTGCAAAGGAGAGTCAGCTATGATGGCATGGATGGAGTAAAAGCTGTGGTTGTACATCCTTCAGGACCTTCATATGAGGATGGGGCACCACTCAAAATGAGAAGAAACAGTTGCACACATCAGTTAATAATCAGAATTTGAAATATACAGATTATGAATCAAGGAAAATTGAAAGTTGTGTAAAATGGGATGGAGTGCATAAAGATTGATATCCTAGGGGTTAGTAGGCTGAAATGGAAGAGCATTGACCATTTTGAATCCGGAAATCATATAGTTTTTTATACCAAGAATAACAAATTCAAGAGGAATGGTGTCCCATGAATCATCAAAAGGGGCATGTCAAGATTTATCCCATAAAGATTTATCATGTAAAGATCATTGCAGATATGGTTGTTATGCCAACATGAGGTAAAGAAACTAGACGGTACCCAGCTATCACAAAGAATAATGTCTGAAGCACACCAGCTTGTGTGACCATGAGATATTAAAGGCATCAGTGATCAGACTTCAAGAACTAAAAATCACATCATTGCATGCCCACCTTCCTAATATGATCAGTGACTACAAATGTGTGCATAGCAAATGTGGTGAAGTAAGCTGATGGTGCCCAGCTAACAAAAGGTATAGTGTCTTGGATCTTAGAGACTTGAAATTAAACAAGCAGCCATCTAGCTTGGAAGCAATAAAACTCACATGGAGGAAGCACACCAGCCTGTGTGACCATTAGGTGTCGAAGGGGTCAGGTATCAGGCATCAAAGAATTAAAAATTACATCATTATAAATGAGGAGGAGTGCAGATTGGGGACGCAAAGCCCATCAGTAGATGAAGCGGTAAAGCCCATCAGTAGATGAAGCGGCATCCCCTTACAGAAGGGTCGCAGGGAGGAGACCAGTCAGTCAAGTACAGTGTAGCCATGATGAAATATGCAACTTTCCTCTCGCTCTTTAATGCTTCCTCCCACCCACTACCATGATCCCAATTCTACCTTACAAATCGAGCTAGACCAGGGATGTACACTGGAGCCGTAAACAGAGTAATCCAGGACAGATGATCCTTTCAGGACCAGCAGTGAGAGTGGTGATATCAGGAGGGTGGAGGAAAGGTGGACTAGAAAGGGGGAACCTGTAGTAGGGATCTACATATGACCTCCTCTCTGGGGTACGAACAATAGGGAAGTGGTTGAAGGGACACATCAGACAGTGTGTGATGACAAAGTAATGACAATTTGTAAATTTTTAAGGGTCCTTGAGGGGAGGAGGCGGGGGGGGGGGAATATGGGAAGCTGGTACCAGGGGCCTAGGTAGAAGGAGGATGTTTCGAGAATGATAATGACAACAAATGTGCAAATGTGGTCTGCATATAATTGACATATGTATTGATCATGATAGGAGTTGTATGAGTCCCCAATAAAATGATTTATTAAAAAATGTTTAGTGACAAAAAGAAAATAGCACTTACTTTTAAACACAATTGACTTTAAGAGAGTACTTGACTTTAGAGATTACTCTGAAGTGTACTTATACAATCCGTAGACAGTTTTATGTCTCCTTTAAACTATATTACATATCCTATGTGGAAAACTTTTATTAAAATACTATGTATAGCAGACAAAATGATATGAAATATGTCTGAGTTGTTGAATGCAAAACTATGATTTGCTTGATAAACCTTTACCTAATTTACAAAGAAAAGATTAAACTAATGAGAGAGAGAGAGAGAGAATTCATTTGCTACAGATATGTTCCATGAAATACATCATTTAATTTTTTCCCCATCATTTGATTTCTTGACTTTTGTTTTCATAGTCATCAATTGTAGATCTATGTAAAATGAAATCCTTGACTTCATTATTGGCTACATTAATCATAATGTTTTTGGGTTCATTCCCCAGCCTGCCTCCACTTCCGTTCACTTTTGTTTTCTGTATGTTGAAGTGTGTTATTCATACTGGAGACCTGGAATCATCATCAGTAAATGATTCCAGTCCTCTTCACTTCAGGCAAATGTGATTGCATCATATATATATCTCAGGCTGCTAATGAGTCTTCCCTCCAAGGCTGATGTCATGTTCTTTTCCATATAGTTCAGCTTCTTGATTTATTTGTTCAGCATGCACATTGGATACATGTGCCCTGATTCATATCTTTCCTGATTCTAAATCACACATTATCCTGTTTGAACAACTGCCTCTTATCTATGTGTATGTTCTGCATGAGCTAAATTAAAAGAGTCCTATATTTCTCATTTTTAAAAAGAAGAAGAAGAATGTCTGGGGTTTTGAAGGCTAGTCTTCAGACAAGCAGTCATCTAAGTGAGATGTCTATTAAACCCACATGGAAGATGCACAGAAGCCTGTGTGACCGAGGATTTTACATAATATCATCCAAATTCTAAAGAGAGAATGGATTGGAGCTTAAATTGTGAACACCGAATTGCAAAAAGGCTATGGACAACAATGGAAACCCAAAATCCATTGCAGGGTCCACACACAGATTAAGCCTCTGGTGAAAGCCCTCTGACCATAATCAAGCAATGTGAATAGCCTTATCAGACACAGAGCATTGTACTTGATTATGGCAGGTACAGTTAGGTTAAAATGTAATTTTATTGGATCTCCTTTTTGACCCAATTAAAAGTTATTTTAGTTTTAAAAATAAAATTTAAAATATATTTTTTAAGTTTGGATTACACCACAGATGAATACCCTCTGCCCAGAGACCAGGGATGTGAATTGTCTTGTTAGCATGCAGAAGGCATTGGAAAGCAGGTAGTCAGAGATATTATTAAGGTTAAAATGTAACACCCTATCATTTCATCTCCCCTTTGACTCATTTTAAAGTGGCTGCAGTTTTGAATGTTTTCTGCTTCCTTTCCTTTTTTGGGGGGGAAGGCATCACTGCCCTCTGGTGGTGAGAGTAGGAGGCCCAGCCTTGCTCCTGGAGAGCTGCTGGTGGATTTGAACCTCCAACCCAGCGGGCCGCAGTCCCGTGCACAACCACTATGCCACCAGGGCTCAGCCCTTCTGCATCCTTTTCAATTTACATTTTTCTTTGATATTGTTGTTAAGTTTTTTCTTAGTTGTGGTTGTTTCTTTGTTTCATATATCTTTTTATGGATATGAAATCCAGAATGGGGTAAATCTATAGAGAGAGTGACTGGATTCATGGTTTCTCAGGAGTATGACTGGTGAGAGTAGTGGGAAATGAGGGCTAATAAAAATGAGTGCAAGAAAGAATATGTTGTAATATTGATTATAGTAATGATTGTAAAACACTTGTTGATATGATTGCACTATGAGATTGCATATGTGGATTATGTGAAATAAAACTGTTATAAAAAATCTATCTTGAAGTGTAATGCTGTTTATGATAGGGTAGTATTTATCATACCTACACCAACCACAAATGCTAGTGAGGCTGAAATGCAAAAAAAATTGTTGAAATTGATAAAAGTTGCAATCAAGGTACATTAATAATTATTGGTGATTGAAACTCAGAAGTTTGAAACAAAGAAGAACAGCAGTTAGAAAATGTAATCTCAGTGACAGAAATGTCCTTAGCAAAACCTTTTTTCAACAACACAAAAGGCAACTACACATGAGGACTTCTCCAGGTGGATTATATGGAAATCAAATTGACTACATCTGCATAAAGAGATGATGGAGAAGTTCAACATCAGAACTAAGAAAGTTAAAACAAATCTCTGAGAGCCAAAATACAACCTTGAGTCTATCCCACCTGAATTCCTAGAATATCACAAGAACAGATTTGCTGCATTAAACACTAATGACAGTCCCAATGAGTTGTGGGACGTTATCAAGAACATCATATATGTGGAAAACAAGAGGCCATTAAAAAGACAAGAAAGAAAGAAAAGATCTAAGTGGATGTTAGAAGAAACTTTGAAAATTATTCTTGATCATAGAGACATGTTATTTTGTTGTGGATTTAAATAAATGACAGCCACTATGATGTCTTGATAATTAGAAGAGTGTTCATTTGGTTATAACAGGACTGCTAGGACCTAAAAGGATTCTTTGATTGCAGTCCCAAGTCCACATTTCAGTCCATCTTTTAAATGTGAAAAGCTCATTTATCCTTTGTCTAGGACGTAAGCAAGCATGGACAGAACAGAAAGCAAACTTAAGGTTACTATTCTTTAGGGTTAGGGAGCATTACAGGGCACAGCACTGATTATAACATTCTGGTAACTTCGAGAAGAGCAAGCATGCTTTACAAGGTGCATTCCTTACCATAAGAGAAACAATACCAAAAATGGCTGTAACATTCTGGTTACCGTAACAAGAATACCTACACCATTCAGATTACAACATCAAAGGGAGCAATATTGAATCAGAACAAACAATATACTGAAGACTAGTCAAAACTAATTATAGTGTCCAGAAACTAGGAACATGTGTGTACATTCTAAAATGAATCACAAAAAGAGGCTTTCACATAAAGGGAGGGAGAATGGGCAGGTCAACTAACAGTCAACTTTCTGAAATGGGAGGGAGGAATGGGCACGTTACTTATCAGCTTACAAAAAGAGGGTTTCTCTTGCCATTCTGTCTCAATTTCCAGGATGTAAGGAAAATCAGCCCCTCACAGTATCATGGGTTTGGTAAACACAACTGTATGGTTAAGATATATAAAGGTTATAGTAAAGTAATGGAAGACAGAAGAGAAAGGAAAGAGAGTAAAATGAGTCAGACACATTTCATGGCAGCATGCTTACCTCAGCCTTTGTTGGTGATCCACATAGAGATACAGGAGGAGCAGGGGGTGGGGGGCAGAGAGAGAGACAGAGAGACAGAGATTGATTTCAAGCCAAGGCTTATGTATCATTCGGGGTGTGTGCAACACCCCCCCCTAATTAGAAGTAAAGACAAACATCACAGGGAAGAGTTGTGCTACAAAGAATACAGCAATGGGAGGGAAACATTGTAGGGGCATACACTCTATAGGAAGAGGAGGGACTTAGGATACAAATGTGACAGGATGGGAAGATCCTAGATTCATGGTGGGGGCCTAACTTTGATGGTCCTTGAGCTGGAGACGTGACTTATTCTAAGTTTTCAGGGGAAGCAATCCACTGTCCCTAACAGTAGGGACTGAACCCCACCTATGTTAGGACAGATAATAGGGTCTACTTGCTTCAGGTGCCTCTAGGGAGATAATTTGACAATCATTTACCATAAGTTATAAGCAGTGTCCTAGGTTTGACATATATATTTGGGGAAAAGAATCTTGGGAAAAGTCTTTTTATATCCCACATCCAAGGGAAAATAGATGAGGCTTTCTACTCCCAGAATTATAGTACTCTAAGTATTATATACTCTAAGAATTATAGTCTTAGAAACCCACAGAGACAGTTCTGCTATGTCCTATAGGGTTTCTATGTCCATAGGATTGACTCTATGGTGGTGAATTTGTTGGGTTTCTTGGTTTTGTTAAGATTCAGAAAAAATTCAATCGGAGCTTAATCTATGTAGGGACTCTGCAAATGGATTTTGTACTATCCACAGCCCACTGCCACGTGGGGTGCTCAGAATTTATGCTCCAATACAGTGGTAACCTATTGAATTCCCAAATAAATCCCTTAAATTGTTTGTGAGTTCTATGTGCCCATTGCAGTGGATTATTAAACCCAATATAAATGTACAGTGGCATAGGAGGGATGGAATCAGAACAGGTAAAGGAGGATGGGCCATGGAGGATAATTTGATCCCACCCTCATGGTAGTAGTGAAGTCAGATGAGGTCAGATATGTCCACTTCTATTGCTTACTATAAAAACCTACTATGCCATAGCAACTCCTCAACCATGTACAAAATCTCCCTTTTCTGTTTCTAATCAACATATATACATACACACACATGGATCCTGCTAGTGTAGTCATTACTCATTGGCCTTTGACGCATGAAGAAGGCAGTTCAAAACCCTCAGCAGGGCCTTAAGGTGGGGAGGGGAAACAGGGCTGTCTCCTCCCATAAACAGTTATAGTCTCAGAAACCCACAAGGGCTACTCTGTCCTACATAGTCACTGTGAGTCAGTGTTGACACAAAAGGATATATATATATATATATATATATATATATATATATATATATTCCACAGAAAGGTGTGTTAGTCCAGGCAGACTAGAAAAACAAATTCAGGGAGACAGTTATATATGTATAAGGAAGAGCTTTATGTATAAGAGCAAGTTGAATATTGAGAAAACATCCCAGCCCAGTCCAGATCAAGTCCTTAAATCCATTATTTGTGCAAATGTCCAATGCCAATCTATAAAATCCTCTTCTGACTCACAAAACACATGCCAAGATGCTGAATGCAGGAAGATCACAGGCCAGTGGGTGAGAAGCCTTAGAGATCCAATGGCATTGTAAACATTTCAGCACAGACAGGTTTGTCCTCAGGGCTTCTCCAGCTCCAGAGATCTGGCTTCATCAACTTCCCTCCATCCAGAATCCTCAAGAGAAGGTCATGTCCACATAGAGGATTCCTTGGCTACATCCTGATTGACAGGCTAGACTCCACCTCTATACTCTTAATCCTCAAATTGCCCCCAGATTATGTAACTACCACAAAATGTGACCAAACAGAATGCAGGTCTACCAAACAATATCATTGATGTCCCAGGCAAGTAAAATTTCACTGAAGACAATTCAATATCAGTGGTAGCAGTATAGTTGTTGCTATTGCCGTCACTGTTGCCGGGTGCCATTGAGTTGGTTATCACAGGTAGTGACTCTATGCATAATAAATGAAACACTGCACAGTCAGGCACCATCCTTGCAATTGTTCCTATGCCTGATCTCATTGCAGTCATTGTATCAACCCATGTCTTGAAAGCCTTTCTCTTCTTCGCTGTCCCTCCACTGTTTCAAGCATGATGTCTTTCTCTCTAGGGACTGGTCTCTCCTAACAACATGTACAAATTATATAAGACAAATCTTGCCATCCTTTCCTCTAAGGTGCATTCTGGACATACTTCTTCCTACAGAGATGGGTTTGTTTTTTTAGCAGTCTATAGGACTTTCCATATTCTTTTCTGGCACCACAGTGCAAAAGTCTCCATTCTTCTTAGGTCTTCCTTAATCAATGTTTAACCTCAATGTATATATGAGGCAACAGAGACTATCATGGCTTGGGTTAGGCACAATTTAGTTCTTAAAGTTACAGCCTTGTTTTTCAATAATCTTAAAAGTTCTTGTGCAGCACATTTGCCTAAAACCATATATCTTTTTATCTTTTGATTACTGCTTTCATGAGCATTGATTGTAGATTCAAGCAAGATGAAACCTTGACAACTTCAAACTTTACTGGATTTACCATGCTCTTCCCTGTTAGTCCAGTTGTGGGAATTTGAGTTTTCTTTACATTAAATTGCAATTCATACTAAAGGCTGCAATGCTTGATATTCTTCAGCAAACCCTCAAGTCCTCACTAGCAAGCAAGGTGGTGTTATCTGCATATCTCAGGTTATTAGTAAGCCTTCCTCCAATCCTGATACCACTTTTTTCATATAAACCAGCTTCTCTGATGATCTTCTCAGCATACAGATTTAATAGGTATCATGGTAAGAAGATACAACACCAACACACACTTTCCCTGTTTTGAGACCATGCAATATTCCCTTGTTTTGTTTGCAAAACTGCTTCTTCATTCATGTTCAAGTCCCAAATGAGCACCATGAAGTGTTCCAGAAATCTATTCTTTTCAATGTTGTCCATACTTATTATGGTCAACACAGTCTAATTCCTTTGCATAGTCAGTAAAACACAAGTAAACATCTTTCCAGTATTCTCTGCTTCAAGTCAAGATCCATCTGACATTAGCAATGCTATCACTTGTTCCTCATCCTTTTCTGCATCTGGCCTGAGCTTCTGGAAGTTCCCTGCCAATGTACTACTGAAATTGCTGTTGAATGATCATAAGCAAATTTTACTTCCATACAATATAACTGATATTTTCTGTAGTTTGAGAATTCTGCTAGGTCACCTTTTGGGCTAATGAACACAAATATAGATCTCTTCCACTTAGTCAAGTAGCTCTCTTCCAAATTTCCTGGCATATGGAGTGAATGTCTTCCATGCTTCTTCAACTTGCTGAAATATTTCAATTGGCAATCCATCAATTTCTGAATCCTTCTTTTTACCTAATACTTTCAATGCTACTTGAATTTCTTTCTTCAGTACCATTGGTTCTTGTTCATATGCTACCTCCTGAAATGGAAGACTGTGGACTAGTTTTTTTACGTACAGTGACTCTGTGACTCTTTCCATCTCTCTTGTATCATTCAGATACAATGCTTCCTGTATCATTCAGAAATTTGTCCACACGATATTCCAAGATTGCAACTGGTGGTTTGAATATTTTCAGTTTCACATATGCTAGGCATGTTCTTCCCTTTCAATTTTATAATTCTAGGTTTTCTCACACTTCATTATAATGTTTAGCTTTGTCTTCTCAAGCTTCCCTCTGAAAGGTTCTATTCAACTCTTTGACTTCTTCGTTCCTTCCGTCTGTTTTAGCTGCTCCACAATAAAAAGCAAAGCAGAATTTTTTCTGACATCTCTTTTGATCTTTTCTTTATTTCCTGTCTTTTTAAGGACCTTTTGCTTTCTTCATAATTGATGCTCTTGATGACATCCCACAGTTTATCAGATCTTCTGTCAGTAGTGTTCAATGCATCACATCTGTTCTTAAGATGTTCTCTAAATTTAGGTGGGATAGACTCAAAGTCTTATTTTAACCCTGGTGGATTTGTTTTATGTGCATATAAAAGTTTGATAATGATTAATGATGACTAAAGACAGAGTGATGCATTTAAGTTTTGTTATTGACAAGAATACTGAATGTACCATGAATTGCCAGAAAAATGTGTGTGTGTGTGTGTGTGTGTGATGGCTTGGATGAAGCACAATCAGAACGCTCTTTAGAAGTCAAGAAGGTTAGGCTTAGTCTCATTTATTTGGGTTATGTTACAAGGAGGGACCAAGTCTTGGAGAAGGATATTACGCTTGGTAAACTGGAGATCAACAAAAAGAGGAAGACCCTTAAGGAGATGAGCGAGTTCAGTAACTAGAATAATGGACGCAAACATGAGGTAATTGTGAGGATGATATAGAACAAGGCGGTGTTTCCATGTTTCTCTCTGTTGTAGATAGTCAACTGACTGTACAGCACCTAGCAGCAACTATATATAGATTCCTACCCACCACCATTGAATCAGTTCCAAATCATAGCGACCCCATATATGTTTCTCCAAGGCTATACGTCTTTATGGAGGCAGGCAGTCACATCTTTCTCCAGGAGCGGGGGGAAGGGGGTTGGTGAGTTTGAACTCCCAACTGTCAACCTGTGCTATGTTTACTGACTGTGGCACTAAGGCTCTATATTGGGATCAGCTTAACAGAAATGTGTTTTCTGTTTCAAATCCTCCTTCTTAAATAGCTTTTCTGAATTTATCCATGAGTCTATGCTTCCCTTTAGATTTCAGATGGCTAATCATTCTAACGTGTCCTAGTTCCCAAATGCTACTCTTCCCCTTATAGACCTGACTGTTTCTGGACTGAAAATTGAGCCACAAGGGTGAATTCCATTCCAGACCTGAAAGCTAACTTAAGGCCACAATCAACCACTATCTGACCTGTTAGCCTATTTGTCTGATTTTAGTTTTCTTCCATATTTTTTTCTCTCACTGCACACAAGATGTTTAATGTGATCCTTCTCAGAAAAACTGGACGTAATAGTCAGGCACTACCTTGTCATTCTCACCTCAGGGCTGTGGAGACTGATGTATGCATGGTCCATTAGTTCCTTGAACAAATCATTTCCATGTGCCTTTTGATTGTCATCATATTTCTTTCCTCTCCAGAGACAGAGACTGTAAAGGGGCACTGGAGAGCTTTGAAGGTCCTATCTGTGAATCACTGAGGTAGGATATAGCACATTGTCTCTCTGAGCCGTTACGCCAATTGACCCTGGTGTTCCCTAAGGCTATGATCCTGAATAAACAGGCCTGGTGATATTCTCATTGATTAAATTACACAGAAATACAGTAAAGGAGACTTTTCTGGATTATCAGACCTCATAATATTTTTATATAGGGTCATGGATTACAAAATATCTTCTAGCACAGTCCACTGGCTCTCATGGTGCATATAAAATTGCCTTTCAAAATAAAATCTAATGATGTATGGCTTTAGCAAACATCTAACTTTTTAAATATTCTCAACTCAGAATCTGAATCAGATAAAATATGTAGCTCACAGCTAAGTATAAAAATAACAACTTACTTATTGTAAATATGATTATTTGATTTGCTAATTAGTTTTTATTTGTTGACTCTTACTATTTTCATTCATCAGTATGTTTCGTGTAATGGCTTCAAAGCATGAAATCTGTTTTTCTGATACAAATAGGATGCTGGGCCCTATCAACTCTCCCCAGAACAGTGTCTCCTCCATCGCATAAGAGTTACCTTTGTCACAGCTGGGGCTGTCAATAACATCACTAGATCAAATAGTTTGTTGGGTTTTATTGGTCTAAATCCTCTAATCCAGGCATTTGCAAACCAGTCATAACACCAAATGTCCAATGAGCATTTGGCAGACATGAACTAATTCATTTGCCACAGTCACCCCTTGGTAAGTAATGACATGTAGCACAATCCCTGTCAAGACACTTCCTGCACAATTAGAAGGACTGGCCCATTTTTGAGAGGATGTGTGTGCAGGAGCCTGAGGGGAGCATTTTTGCTACCTGAGAGGTTGGCGATTCCAGCACACTAGTCACAGCAAAGGAACAAAGACATGGCGGTTTTCACCTGGAAAGAGAGCTTTGGAAACACTCTGGGCCAGCTCTGCTGTGTTCCCTAGAGTCGATATAAATCAACTTTATGGCAATGAGTTTGATCTGTTTGGGTTTGCAGTGTATCATGATAATGCATTGAAATCACCTGGCTTTAAATACTCTACACTGGGTCATATATGAATGTGTTTTATTTTGTTTTTAACTTAAAACATACTGAAAACTGAAAGAAACATTATCACTATCATCCATATGTCTTTCCTTTAAACGTGCCAATATTAAATATTTGCTTTATCTCCCTTTTATTTTGTGAATGTGGACATGTAGTCATTTCCTAGGACTGCTATAAGAAAATATCACAGCTTGAGTGGATTTTAAGATCAAAAATATATTTTAGCATAGTTTGAGAGGCTAGAAGCTCAAATTCAGGTGAGTCAGACTCTAGAAGAACCTTCTCTGTCTCTCCCAGCTCAGGTTAGCCCAGGTGCTACTTGGCCTGAAGTAGGAGTTGTGTCACTCATGCTTCAGCTATTCCTTCTTCTTCGTGTGTATCTGGCTCTGGTCTCTTTTATAACGATACCACTCAGGTTGGATTAGGGCCGATTCTACTCCAGTATGACTGTACAATAAATGAAATGATAACATCTCCAGAGATTATTTCCAAATAAGATGACTTTCACAAGTATCTCAGTTTAGGACTTATGTGTATCTATTTGGAGGGAGGGCGTGGAAGGTGGAGGCAGAATTCAGTCCATAACAATAGATTACTCATCCCATTTAGGATAAATTTCAGCTATCATGACACTTCCATCCTGAATATTTCAATACATACTTCTTGATAAATAAGATCATTCTCCTGCATAAGCTCTGTACAACAAGCTGAGTACAATGACATACCCAAA
This sequence comes from Nesogale talazaci, assembly GCA_004026705.1. Lineage (NCBI taxonomy): Eukaryota > Metazoa > Chordata > Mammalia > Afrosoricida > Tenrecidae > Nesogale > Nesogale talazaci. Next base: position 15,823 of record PVJH01011654.1, on the reverse strand, counting down.
GTTTCAATAGCGATATCAAATACAGTCAGTGATTAAACTTTTGTAACTAACCCAATAAGGTCCATGCATCCTGCTCTCCTTTTTAAAAATCCTCTAATCTGGAATAATTCCCTCCACTTGGCCTCTCGCGCTCTGTCTCAGTTTGTGTGTGTGTGTGTGTGTGTGTGTGTGTGTGTGTGTATCTTTAGCACATTCGTTTTTTTTGACAGGTCTAGGTCAGTTGTTTTATAAAATGTTCCATACCCTTGACTTTCCTAGCTATTACCATATGAATAGATTCATATTGAATATTTTTTAATGAACCTTATGTAAGCGATGTTGAGTTATTCCTACTATATCACATTAAGAGTTGCATAATGTCTTATTATTGGTAATGCCAAGTTTGATTTGTTGTTTAAAGAGGAAACTTCCATATCTCTTTATGATAAAGATCCTGGTATTTATAATAAATAAAAAAAGTGTGCCTCTAAGATTATGTGAAGTCCTTTTGCAGATAGCTTTTCACCCTTTGGCTTAACCATCCATTTATGACTCTTGCCTGAATTATTGCAATGTCAGTGGCAAAATGAAGATTTCTAAATGACTAAATTCCTTCTACATTAATGAATTGGCATTCTACACACAAGTTTTCTCAGCTGTCCATCCCCATTATTTTCAAAAATCACTGATATTCAAATGATGCTTTTAAAAGTCAAATTGTTATAATCCATTACTGACCTCTCTCTCTCCCTCCCCCCACACCTCTCTTATGTTTCTCATAGTATGCTCAGGCCAGAGGGAAGGAATACTTAAGGCTTGTAAAATGTATAAATCAGTCATGTTATTGTATATATTGTAATTAATGACATGTATTTTTCCTTTTCTTTTTCACATCACTGCCCTGGTGGGAGAAGAAAGCCCAGTCTTGCTCCTGGAGAGCTGCTGCTGGATTTGAACCATCAACCCTGTGGGCTGCAGTACCGCACACAACCACTGAACCACCAGGGATCAGCTTAACTACATGCATTTAGCTATGCTGAAAAACTACAGGTTTTAACCTTCAATCCCTCATTAAGGAGGAATCAAAGGATAACTTGAATGTTCTCTAAGTACTCCACTTTCTCGAATTATCCTTCTCTTTATTATTCAAGTGTTTGTGTTCCTGTACCACAAACAGCACACACACACACACACACACACACCAAAAAAAACCCTACACAACATTCTCACTATTAGCAAACATTTGGGGTAGTGAGGCCAAGTGATGGCCTCCTCGGATTGCCTACCCCCTCTCGTGGTTCTTGCAATCACTTCCGGTCTCTCCAGCATGATTCTGCAAGATGCCCTATTTCCGCCAAGCATGGATGGAGACCACTAAGTGTTCAAGGGTCTGACCACAGAATCAACTTGTCAGGACACCCCATCAGAAGTAAACAAGATACTCTTGTTCCAGGACTAATTTCTGAGCTCCCTTCCAGACTTGCTCATTGAGTTCATTCACCTTGCCTGGTATGCTTCAGGTCCTTTCAGCCACATCCGTACCTCAGAGACAGGCACCAGGCACGTGTGAGTGAGTCAGACACAGTAAACATCTCATTTAGGAGCCAAGTTTATTGTCAATCAACAGCAGCTTTCTCATTTCCAGTTCTGTAACATTACTTTCCTCTTTTCCTCAACCATCTACTGAAGCATACCCTTTCCACCGTGTTCCTGCATTTTCTCCCTGGCAAGTCACGTTTGCAGTAAATAAAATAATAAAGCCTGTACGCCAATGTGAAATCTTTTGGCTGACAATTTTTCATCCACGGTTTCAATCATTCATGGATATCTCTTGCCTTCTCAAGGGGCCCTCCTGCATCTTGTGCCCACTCTCTCATGCCAGTGGCCATGCTACCTGCCTCAGGGTAAGAAGTAGGCACTCTTAGCATGACTTTCTCACTGTCTATCAGCAACCTGGGGCCACCTCCCCTATTCTTCTCTGACAGGTCGTAGCTTCCTCTGCAGAAAAGCTATTGTGTTTCTGAACTGGATCCACTTCCTGCACACTGTAAAAAACTTCCGACAGTGATCAGTGTAACTCAACTAAATCTCAGGAAGGGAGGGGTGGGGGGGGGGCTTTTGCCTCACATTTACAAGTTAGAACATGCCAGTTTCCAAGGGAAAATATATCATTTTCCTCCCAAGGACAAAAATCATAGCTGACTACACAGACTCAATTTCTCATTTCAAAAGTCCTACACACTCACATGCACTTAAGTACACACACACAAATGCACTTTTATGTTATTCCTACCTATGCACCTAGAAGATGCAAGAGGGGAGTGAAAATGTCATTCCAAAGATAAGGGAGTCAATGGTCTAACATGTGTCACACACCAGTGGCAACTTCACTAAGTAGCATTGACTTCCCTGTGTCATTTGGAATTTTCTGCCTCATTCAGTGCACATAACCTGGCCTGATGCCCACAGCAGCAAGGTTCTTCAGCTGAACAATTACAGGTAGGACTAATGAGCAGGAAACAGAAGTCGAGCCCAGCCTTGAGTCTGAACCACACTGAACTGCAGTAAAATACAGAACATCAATTAGCTAATTGTCTGTGAGTCCGTTTCATGGTGGGAAACATGCCACAGTCAGACAGCTGAAATGGGATTAATCAATACTACTCCTCTTCCCCACTTGAGTTTGGAACAAATTCAAAGAGAATCAAGGAATGAGTGTAGGCCCAGACATGACCTTTATCACTGATGAAACTGAGAGTACAACATGAGGCCCATGTGTAGAGCGAAGAGGGGCAGCCATAAGCACTTCTCATCCATGCAAGTTCTCTACCTGGGGACTTATCCTTTGTTATTTTTGACAGAATATATAGAGGTTTCAGAATACATGATCCAGGAAGGCAGACAAAGACTTCAAAGGAGTCTTGGTGGTGTACTGGTTATGAGCCGAGCTATTAACTACAAGGTCAGCAGTTCAAAACTACCAGCAACTTCATGAAAGAAAGATGAGACTTTACAGTCTCAGAAACCCACTTCTACTCTGTGCTGTAGGCTTCGTGTGAGTTGGAATTGACTCAACGGTCGTGAGTTTTTTTTTTAATGTCCAAGAGAACAAACGAGGGATAAAAAGATAAGCTACCTAGGTGCTCATTCCAAATGTTAATCAAGAAATTCACTCCTCCACAAGGAAGAAACACAGGGGCTTCAAAAAGATCAGGGAATCAAGAGGTAATGACATTTTTCCAAGAACTTTTCGAAACCTGTGAAATATATGAGGATTTAGATTGGACTGAAGGGAACAGATGCCATTTTATGTGAAGACAAAAGAAAAAGAAATTAAAACTTTCATCTCTCACACATTTCTCAGGCCCTCTTTTTATTTAGGACATATTGTTTTCTGGGCTGATTGTTATTCAGGAGTCACTATCTGAAAGCGAGGAACAGTATTCCTCTGGAACTGGCTTGCTTTAGATCAAAACCCGTTGTCAGCACTTTCCAGCAAGTTCTCAACCTCTCTGTGTCCCGATTTCTTCATCTGGTCAAAATGTGAGATGGGCAGGAGGAAATTAGGGTCAACTTAAAAGCTCATCTCATCATTTTGACGTGAGAAATAGATGAGCTCATGAATAGGAAGCTCTTCGCCCAGGAGGCTGTGGTGAGAAGCCCTGGAGTAGGTTCTGACTCACAGCCACCCTGGTTGCAAAAGGCCCTTCCCGGTCCAGTGGCACCCTCATCACGGTTCTTGTTACTTAATTATGTATGTGATGAAATACAAAATGTAATCATTAAGTACCATTTGGGCCCTGAAATCATCTTGATTGTTTTAAGGAAGTTTAAATATATATCTTTAGTAGGTGTCTAAATATGTCTTTGATAAGAAATGTGCTGTGGGGTTTTTATTGTTTCTCTCTGTGTTCAAGACCTTTTACATGATCTTAACTAGTGCAATCAGCAGCAGTAATCGGACACCATCTAGTTTTTCTGGTCTCAGTATGGTGGATGGAGACTGTAGCATGTGTGGTTCACTAGTTCTTTGAACTAATTGCTTCCTTCAATCTGTGGTTTTCTGTACTCTTCTTTTCTCTGAACAAGGAGATAGCAATGACTGCATCTTTGAAGACACCAATTGAAACTTACCGTATTATGATGGACAACATGGGCTTTGTGGACGCTGTTACGCTATTTGATCAAGACATCTCCAAACACTGTGGTCCTGAGTCCTAAGCCCAAAGATTTATTCCCTCAAGGTGTTTGATTATGGTTAAAAAGCTTTCATAACTCCCCTTTATTCTCCATGTACTATATCTTTCGACGTATTTACAGCACATATAAATACACATTAAGTGGCTTCAAAAAGTTTGTAGAAAATGGAATTAAAAGACACTGGTGATAGTTTTTCCCCACAAACTTTTTGAAGTCCCCTCATGGCTAGAAATGAATATAGTTGTAGTCCCATTCATCTTCCCACATGTGTTCAATTTGCCCATGTATATAATATGTCTATTATTTTAAGATTTTGTACTTAGAAATATGTACTCTTGTCTTTTACTCACACATGCTTCCTGACATCTTCTTTTACATTGATTATGGTTGTGCTGCCCTCTATTTTGTTAATTAAAATGTCTACTCTCTAGTTAGTGATTTACACCCTTTCCCTCCCCTATCACTGTTAACCATCAAAGAATATGTCTTTCTCTGTGTAAATCTTTTCTTGACTTTTCATAATAGTGATCTCATACAATAAATGTCTTCTTTTGTTGACTAACTTCACACAGCATAACATTCTCTGGGCTCATCAATGATATGCAGTATTTTGTAGTCCTTCTTTTAAGTTGCATAGTATTCTACTCTTCATGTATCATAGTTTAACCATCTGTTAGTAATACAAGCTGTTTCTTCTTTTTTGTTATTATGAATAATATTTCAATGAACATAAGTGTGCCTTTTTTTCATGACTTTCATTTCTGTAGGGTATGTACTTGGTAGTGGAATTGCTGGATCATATTTCTATTTCTAAGGAAGCATTTCTATTTTCTAAAGGAAGCATCATACCATTTTCCACAGTGGTGGCACCATTTTATAATCTATGAAAACTCTCATCTCTCCATATCCTAGCCAGAATTTGTTGTTTTCTGGATATTTTGAATCTTACTATTAATGCTGAGGTGAAATGATAGTTCTTTGTTGTTCTGATTTGCATCTTGTAAGTGGTTAATGATCTCCAATTTGTCAGCTACCTGAATGTCTTCTTTGGTGAAATAGCTGTCCATTTTAAAAGTTGCATTGTTGTCCTTTGGTTAATGAAGTGTTAAAGTTTTCTTTAAGTTTTAGAGCTTAGTATCTTGTCTGATATTTCATGGACAAAATTTTTTTCCAGTTTGTAGATTTTCTTTTTACTCTTTGGGTGAAGTCTGTGAAGTTTTTTCCTGTGAACAAATGTTTAATATTTAGTAAGCCCCAGACATATAGTTTTCTGCTGTTTGTGCATTTTTTGTTAAATTTGATAGATGTATTATCAAATATCCTTATGAAATAACTTTTCTATATTTTAGGTCAAATTAAACTCATTACAGAAAATATTAACAAGCAAGTATATTTCACTACACCTGAGGAAGTTATATTGAGGCTATTACTGTTAATAGCTTTGAATATATTCTTTAAATATTATATCAACATATAAACATTTTTAGAATCTATCTTTCTTATGGAGCTTTTTATTGCAATAAATGGAATAATATGTACTTTTCCATTCCAATTTGAATATGTAAAAATTATTATGCTTAAAATGAACTTTTAATTTAAAAAAATGATAGTGACATAGAGACAGAGGGCCAGCATATACAAAAGTATGTGTTTTCTATCTCCTGCAATTGATGTATTAAATAATATATTTAAATAAAATATATTAAATAAGGAAAGATTATTGTGCTTAATTTTAAAAGTTGAACTATTTTGAAAAGCAAATTAAACTACTTAGAAAATAGCTGATGCCAACTGATTAAAAAAGAGATAATCTTAAAAGAGTTTGAAACAGTGACAAATTTAAGTAAGTTTATCAAGTTTTATATCAAGAAGTGGGAAAGTGTAGAGCATTGGGTTGGAATGTAATGCTTGGGGAATTAATATCCAGCTCACCATCTGAAATAGGAATGCCACGAATTTCCATGCACATCCAGGTCAACTTTGACTGTTGCATGCAAAAATCACCCTTCCATACTTGTAGGAATAATGCTATAGCCTTAGAAAGATGTAGTATATTAAATGCTTGTCCTAGTTTTCAAAAAGAAATTTACACAAATAACACCTTAATCTTGCTGAGTGTGGTTTTGAATTTTATCTTGAAAAACATATTTAAGTTTTTCTTAAATCATTTTTTTAAGTAGAAAATGTAGCAACTTTAAAATCATCAGCCTCTCAGGGTGGTTTTCCTATTCAAGAAAACACCTGCCATATATGGATGTCATGACAGCTTGATAGAATGAATTTGAATCCCCATTTTGACTTTGACCTTTTAATGTAGCTATTTGGCCAGGGGGCTATTGAATCATTGTTCCAACTCAAGTGTTGCCATTTATGAGATCATTGTCCTGTGACATAGGGCTTGGTCTTTATGAGTCCCATCTTTTCACTTATAGAACAGAAATGGTACTACCTGTCTCAGAGGCTTGTGGTGAGAATCAAATAAAATATTTTTCACTGGTTTTCTAATGGGAGGGACATCCTACTTGTTTAATTAATGGCAGTGATGGTGGCATTGATAACGATGATAATGACGGCAACGATGACAATGCAACAAAAGCATGTACCAATTTTGACACAGATTATGATCTCCCTCAGTCTGAAGGTTTAGTATAAAAACAAAATGAAACCCAAGCCCACTGCCATCCCGCTAACTCCAACTCATAATGGACCTTGGATAGGATTTCCCAGGCTGCACATCTTGTGGAACAAACAGCCTTATCTTTCTCCTGTAAAGTGGTTAGTGTGTTTGTACTGCCAACTTCATGTGAAGGATCCATCCCTATATATAAGTACCATCGATAAACTTGATCATGAACTTTCGGCATTATATTGCGAGCATTTAATTTGCATAAGCTACAACATCAAAAGAATTTCTAAATAGGAGAAGAGCCTTTTTTTAGGCAGTAACGGTTACTAACCTAATGTGATACCACAGCCCAGATATACTTTTCATATCTATCTGCTTCCTTAATGTCAAATAAAAACACACACAAGCAAATTCTGACTCATGGTTAACTTGTAAGAGTAGAACTGCCTCTATGGATGGTCAAGGTTAGAAAACAGAACGTTTATGGGGACAGAAATTCTAATCTTTTTTCCATGGTAGGGGTTGTGGGTTCACCTGTCTTTGTGGCCAGCAGATCAACATGTAACCCACAATGCCACCAGCACTTCTTTTCTTCACTGAAAGATCAGTTGATTTTTAATGTATCAATGACTTGTGCTATATCCCTGCTAGGTGATTGCCTTGTTGTGCTAAAATTTCTAGAAACTGCTAATGGAGAGTCATATTAAAAAATGCTTGTGACCTAAGAATGGGCATAAAGAAAGTTAGTGACTGAAGAAAAGAATATAGTTTCAAAGATATCATAACCTGAAGGATCAACAAAGTAAAGCTAAATAAAGAATTTATAGTATTATTCCCAGAGAACTGTCCTGTAAACTTTGACCAATATAATGCTGGAAACATATGTGGTATCCTCAAAATTCTTCAGAAACAGGTGGCACCTACTTGACCAAAATAAAACAGGGTATGGTAGCATGTCCTGTTATGGATATGCTGATCAGAGTTGACTCCTGCTGGGACACTTCCACTATGCTCCTTCCAAAACCCATTCAATACTCTCACTGCCATCAAATGGAAACTGACTTAGTGATCCATTAGGACTATGGATTTCTGAAATTGTTCACAGAAATAGAAAGCTTCATCTCTCTCCCATGGAACAGCTGAGGGTTTTGAACTACTAATCTCATGGTTAGTAGCCCAAACCATAACCCACTATACCACTAGGGCTCCCTCCATTCAACTTTAGCATCCATTCAAAGAACAGAGGAGAAAATCAGTCATGTGGTTCAATAAATTAGATGCAAAGAAAATTATGTATAGTTTTTGCTACAAGAGCAAAATAAATAAAAACAATTTTAAGAAGTAGAGCTTTACTCATCTCAAATGATATTTATTTAAGAAAGAAGATACAACTGCAGATAAACAAAACAGATACACAAACAGATACACAAAACAGATACAACTCTTATTTAAGAGCCGCCGCTCCCCACAAAATGGATTGTGAAAGTAAACAATCCTTTGGAAATTAGCTCTGTCATGATGACCATAGAGGAGTGCAGTGTGGTTGGTATACACAGCAGATGCATCCTCGTGTGTATCCATGTTCATGAATATGCAAGTAGTAATAAATTTTTAGCCAGCAGCTGATGGAAAAAATTTTGTCAGCAGTGTTTTGAAATATACAATTCTATCTTGGACGACAACAGCTTGATGTACATTTGACACTTCTGTCTACATTTGTGCAGGACTGGCAGGTTGAATGAGACTAGTGTGACTGAAAATTCAATTCCGGCTAGTGTTGCCCTCAGAGCATATGCCCATTTGCCTGCTCTGGTTTGTGTCCCACTTAACAGATGGGGCGGCATGGAGGGCCGAGGAAAACCCAAAGCTGATAGGACTTATGCTGCTTATTCCACAAACACCTCCAACTTCTTTGATGTTTTGTGCTTGCTTTTTGGTTTTGAAATGGATTAAATTATTAATTCCTAGAGCACAGGAGTATGTAAAGAGGAATATTTTTCTGCACGAGTGCTCTTACCTGAGAATATCAAGTTAAATTATATGGAATTTGAGTGAGTTTTTTCACAAATTGCAGCCTGAGAATGTATACAGTGACTCAAACCTTTCTCAAATCAAAGTTGCGAGGAGGCTTACAAATGACGGAATCTGATAGTGAGCTATCACACTCTCAAACTGTCAAGCTCCATCAGAGGGACCCGTCCTCTCCAATACAGGTGTAGAAAGGAACAAAAGAGGGAGGAAGAAGTAGGCGTGCAATGGGGGCTACCAAGGAAGGAATGGAGGCAGTAACAAAGAATGAGTGGAAGGAAGGAAGGGATTTGTGCTCAAAAATGAAACAACATAAAACTTCCAAAGTACATTAAATATAAGGAAAATTAAGTAATGAAATGCAATTTTAATTTTAAGAAATTATTTCATATTCATATATATATCACTATTTCAGAAACATTTTATCTGGTTGCTTATTGGTTTTCAACTTGTCACTGTTCTCGCTGTGTTGGTTTTTATCCTACTTATTTATGGATGCTTCCCATAAACTGGTGACTCCTTAAACACTACAGTTACTCCTACATATTGAACTCACACCTTTCCCACAAAACACTTACAGTGGTTTTTAGCTACGATTGAGAAAATAATCAAAACAGTATTTAACAATACGTATGCTTAATCCCCACTCCTAGAGATTCATATTTCATTGAATAGGAGGGGGCCTGAATTTTTTTTATATTTATATGGTGAAATATTTCTTTCTTTTTAAAGCATCCTTTATTGGGGCTCACACAACTCTGATCACAATCCATAGATGAGTCCATTGTATGTCAAACACATCTGTATATCCGCGCTGCCCTCATCATTTTCATAGCATTTGTTTTCTATCTAAGCCTTGGGTGTCAGCTCCTCATTTTTCCCCTCCCTCCCCACTGCCCCACCTCATAAACGCTTGATAATTTATAGATTATTATTACTTTGTCCTATCTTACACTGCTCAGTGTCTCCCTTCACCCACTTCTCCATTGTCTGTACCCCAGGGAAGAGGTAATATGTAGATCTTTATAATAGGTTCCCCCTTTACACCCCACATTCCCTCCACCCTATTGCCACTCTCATCACTGGTCCTGAAAGTATCATCTTTCCTGGATGTTTCCACTTCCTATCTGTGCCAGTGTAATCCTCTGGTCTAGCTGGATTTATAAAGTAGAATTGGGATCATGAGTGGAAAGAAGGAAGCATTGAAGAATTAGAGGAAGATGAGACTTTCCAATTTTATAAAGATTTATAGTGTCAAGTCTTTGTTCAATTCGTTGTTCAACTTTCACATGCATATGAGGAGATTGAAAACATTTCGTACATTCTAGGTTTTGATTAATAGATCATTGAAGCTATTATTTCTCATTTTGACCCATGCCTCATGATTTAGTTTTCAAAGTGGAATTCTTGCACCTTCAACAATTTAAAGACATCTTTTGTAGCAGATTGGCACAGTGCAGTATTCATTTGATTTCTTGACTGATGTTTCCATGAGCATTGACTGTGCATCTAAGCAAAAATGCAATACTTGACAACTTTGATCTTTTCTCCACTAATAATGATGTTACTATTGGTCCATTTGTTACTATTTTCATTGTCCTGACATTGAGTTGTAATTCATTCTGACAGCTGTTGTCCTTGATTCTTCCACTGCAGTTGTTTAAAGTCCTGCCAGCTTCCAATAATTGATGACGTTGCTTTGTCTGTATTTCTCATCTTCCCTATAAGCCTTCCTCCAATCCTGATGCTGCCTTCTTCATATAATCCAGCTTTTCGCATTACTTGCTCAGCATACAAGTTGAGAAGATACAACTTTCTCATGCACTTTTCCTTGTTCTGTTTGTAACGGCCTCTTGCTCCATGTACTTGTTCCCCATGAGTACAATAAGGCTTTCTGGAATTCTTATTCTTTTCAAAGTTATCCATGAATATCCATAGATCCACACAATCAAATACCTTTACATAGTCAAGAAAATACGGGTAAACATATTTCTAGTATTCTCTGTTTTTAGTCAATGTCCATCTGATATTAGCAGTGATATCCCTGGAGTCAAGTTCTCTCTTAAATTTAGCTTGAATTTATGGCAGTTTCCAGTAGACATATTGGAGCATCCATTGTTCAATGATCTTCAACAAAATTTTCCCTGCAGCTGATGCCAATGAGATTGTCCAATAATGTCCCTATCTTGTTGGGTCACTTTTCTGTGTAATGGGTACATTATGCATCTCTTTTTCCAAATTGCTTGCCATAGGTGAGTGTTTCCAATACTTCATTAGCTTGTTATGACATTTTAATTGGTAGCCCATCAGTTTCTAGAGCCTTATTCTTTGCTGACTTGAGAGCTTTTGGGGTATTTTCCTTTAGTAATACTGGTTCTTGTTCATATGCTACCTTTTGAAATGACTGAATGTTGAACAGTTCTTTTGGAAACAGGCCATATTTTTTCAACTATTGTCTCTTCCTCTTTGTTTCCAAATTTCTCTTTCTAATTGCCAATAATTATAATGCATCCTGACTGTACATTTGATCAGTTTCAGATTGAAGATATTGGTAGATTACTTCAATTTCCTCATCATTAGCTTTAGTGGTTGTTGTGTAAATTTGAGTGATAGTTGTATTAGTTGGACTTCCTTGAATGAATACAGGTATCACCTTACAGCAGGTAAATCTTGAAGTATTATTTTTAAAGATGAATGTGACATTACTGTGACATAGTAAAACATATGATTGACTGAGTAAGGCCAATAACGGTCACTTTCAGCTCATTAATGCCTTGGATATCAATCTTTAATCATTCTATGTTATTGTTGACAACTTCCAATTGTCTTAGATCATACTTATACATTCCATTAATGAATTCCATTAATGAATTAATTCCATTAATTCCATTAATGAATCATGATTGTCACTATTCTCATTGTTATCCATGCCTCATCTGCAAATGAAGGTCCAGGAAGCTTTATTTCATTTACATCATTGTGATTGACTCTACTTTCAGAAAACAACTGTTCCCCATTCACATTTTGAGTGACTTCCAGCCTGAACAGCTCATCTTCCAGTGCTATATCTGACATTCTTCCACTGCTGCTTGTAAGGTGGCTAACTGTAAGATTCCTTCTTCTTAGTCTGTTCTTAGTCTGTAACTCCTCTGAGACTTTCTCAACTTGGTGACTCTGCTGATACTTAAAACAGCAATGACACAATGTCCAGCAGCAGACAGGCTACCAGGGTACAACAAACTGAGAAGGCAGCTAGTAAACTCAGTTGTAACAATAGACAAAAGTCTACTGTCATCAAGTTGATTTCAATTAACAACTTCCCTATCTAAGATTTCAAAGAATGTTTAAGTATTCACAAGAACAGACAACTTCATCTTTCTCCTATGAAGCAGTCGGTGATTTTCAACTAAAGACCTTACAGTTAGTAGCCCAATGCTTAATCCACATAGCCATGAAAATGTCCTAGCTTTCAGGGAAGTACTGTTCATTGATTGTACTCATTATCCAAGTCTATAATAATACTGTGTAACAAAACTCAGCAGCCCACACAGCAAACATTCCTTATCTTACTCATTAGGGCAGTTACACTTTGACTAACCTATGCTATGTTAGAGACCAAATCTTTCACTTTGATGACTAAGTGCACCTAATACAATCACATGGCCTTTTTAATTGTTTCATACACATGTAAATGCTAGATCACAAAAAAGGAGGACAGAAAAATAATAGCTACATTTGAATTAGCAAATTATTTGCAAAAGATTAGCAAACACTATTGAGCAAACCGTGGACTGCCCCAAGAACAAATCAATCCTAGATAAAACATCATTGGAATGCTTCTTAGAAATAATGAGGATGAGACTTCCTTTTGTTGATTTTTTGCATGTCATCAGGGAAGACTTCTTCCTAGAAAACAGACCTCAGTCTCCAGAAAGCAGCAGATCAGTGTAGATGAAATAAACCCTCAATGAGATGGACTGACACAAAAGCCACATCCACAAACCCAAAGACATCAATAGTCATGATGATGCCAGGACCAGTACAGATGCTTGTTCTGCTACTACTAGAAGTCTACTAGCTGGCAACAAACAACAGTGGGGTTCTGCTGAGTTTGGGGATCCAGGTCAGCAGGATGGGGCTCCAGGTTGAGTGAGTTGCAAGTCAGTTCCATATCTTGCATTCTGGAGCTTAGGTAAAAGAAATGATCCGAAAGCAAGAGGATCAAGCACAACCATCTCTGCACATCACATCTGATTGCACCTTATCGGTCTAAGCAATGTATCTGAGCAATCCCCAAAATCAAGAGGGGGGAAATACATGTCAGTCATCATGAAGCCACATAGATTTATAGGTATATAATTCTGCTATTGAGAATTCAATCAAACACCCTTTAACAGTGTCTGGTGTTTTGTTTGTTTGTTTGTTTGTTTGTTTGTTTGTTTTAAAGAGAGGCACATGAGTTAAGAACCACTTGTCTTAGGTAATATGGCAAGAAGAAAAGCAGCACTGACCTCACAGGCATTTCCATCTTAACTACATACTTCTCTGATGAATTTTGCTAAAGGATGAAAATGCTTCCTAATTGCTTGAACTTAATTTTTATTGGAATATCATATTAGCCAAATAGGGAGCTTAGAAGATTGCCTGGGAGGCAGGATGGTGGCAGGAGCTCTACATCCAGCATCAAGCAAACCTAGGTTTGAGTCCTGCTGCCTTCACTTAGTAGTCTGGTGACTTTTAAAAAAGGCATTTCAATCTCTGACTCCTGGGGGGGGGGGGTTCATTTTGGTTTTGGTTTGATATTTTTCTACTTTTTGTGTGTGCTTGCATTTTTATGTCTATAAGTAGCATTGAGTGATGGTAAGGATTAAATGAGAAAATGTAAGAAAAGCATATAATTCATGGTTGGTGTTCAGTCCAAAAAAGTCCCATCTAATTTCTAGGATGAGGGCCCTCTTGTGAGATTGGCTGTTTATTTTCCTAACAGCACATGAGAGAAAAGAGAGGAGGTAACTATTTGTCTTGAATTTTCTGCACAGTCCTTATTTATACAGTCTAAGTACACTTATACATTGCTTAGTAGAAGGCTGTGGCAGTCATGTGCTTATGTTAATTTTATGATTGAAATGTAGGGGTGAAGTCTAGCCTGTTAATCTGGAGAAAGCCATTGAGTAGCCGATGAGGCTTCTATGTGGGCATGGCTTTCTCCTGAGACTCCAGGGAAATCTCGCTATAGTTCCCTTGTGAAGATGAGAAGCTATCTTCCCCAGTTGTTGGGAGTAAGTTTTTCAGAGATGATTAATCACAGACAACACAGGATGGCAGCATCTGAGAAGCTGGAGGAGCCTGCGGAGAGATCACACAGCTTTGCCCTGATGGAGCCGGACCTCTGAGGCTGGGGCAGCCACATGGAGGCCTCTGCCAGTGATAAGTTGCTTCTGCCACCATGGGATGCTGTTGATGGACCCTGAGCCCTGGAAGTGAGGCGCCATGGGGAGACCCCTGTCAGTGCTGGGACTCTGCACCCACTGACCTGTGACTTCTTGAGTCAGAAGGAGACTTTATGGACTGATTTCGGGCATATGGGTTAATATCGGACTTGTGACTTTGAGCTGGACTGGGCTGGGATGTTTTCTCAATGTCCTGTTCCTCTTGAATATAACCCCATTCCTTAGATCCATATGCGTGTCTTTGAAATTTGTTCCTCTAGTCTACCCGGACTAACACAAAGTCTATGGAGCCTAAAACCCATCCTCAGAGTAACTTATCAGATTAAGTCACAGGCAAACACCCACTAGGTCAGGCAAAGGTCAAGAACAGCCTTACTATCAAACAGAGATCATTGCAATGATGATTATGCTGGATGGAACTTGATACTTGGCCAAATGACTTCCCTAGTGACCCAACCTGAATTTATTTAGGTGCAAGTATTTCTTGCGTGTTCAATAGCAAAAATTTCTTCCCTGAATTTTTAAATATTGAGGGTTGTCTTTTCTTTCTTAATCATTATTTGTATCTTCAGCTTTATATTATTATTATTTTATCTTTACAACTTTATTTTTATATTGCTTTTTATTGTTTCTAATGGGTTTCTCAGTTTGGGAAGCACAGGAGTGCATGCATAGAGATAATAACTGATGCAAGTATTTATAGGGATGTAGGGGTTGGGAGTGGGAGATGGGGAGGACGTGGGGATGAAGGCAGTGGGGGAAGGGAGCATTAACCAATGAAGGTGGTGGGGGGAGGGTACAACAGAACTGATCATAATTACAAATTTTATTTTAAAGGTAATTTAACCATGGGGACTTGTGGGGACTGATTATGGTAATGACTATGCAATGCTTCTTGATATGATTGAGCTATTGAAATGTATGATATGTGGAATAAGTGTCAATAAAATGCAAAAGAATAAAATACAAAAAGTACCCTCATTCTTTGAAAAATGGCCTGGAAGTTTCATATAAATGATATGAGAGCCATCCTACCTTTTCAGTCCCTTCTTGCTTAATTTACATGTCTACTTTACCTTAGTGCCCTTTACTCTGTAAAAATTTTCTTGATCCAAAACCACCCTCAAATCAGTCTCTCATATGTGTTCCTATTTAGAAACCTAGTTGCTGTCAAGTGAATTTCAATGCATGACCAAATAAAAGTATGCCTCATGTTCAATGGTGGCTTCAAATGTCAATCGCTAGGCCTTTCTTCTGAGCCATCTGAACATTCACACCTTCAGAGTAGCAGCCAAGGACTTGAGCCCTTTGCTGTCCAAATATGTTGTAATTTCCCAAATTAATGCTCATTCTACCATATAGTAATTGTATATTATGTGGACCCCACTACAATATAAACTCTTTTCTCCCTTATGCTTTTGTGGCCTATAGGAGACACTATGGAACTTTTATTAATTTTGCCTGGCCAGTATCCTGTCTTTTTACACTAATTCTATGATTATATTATTTTTGCTCCTGAACTTAATCTTGACTAAAAAAA
>PVJH01011653.1:0-67765 GCA_004026705.1 Nesogale talazaci | reverse complement strand
TCCAATTACATCCCAATCCATAACCTTGGGATAGTAATAATCTTCTTACACCACGGCATGCCAACCTTAAGTCCAAGGGAGTAGTTCAGGTCATTTAATCTGTTACAGGTGTATTTAAGGTAAGGTTCAGTTCTCATAGTGAGTATTCCAATTCAGATGTTCCTGGTGTGGCCTATGAAGGATGTTGTGCAGCCGAAAAAGACAGAGTCCAAAGTCACAGTGTTGAGAGCATTCAGCCTAACTCACCAAGGGCTGGATAGAAATGAGGACCACAGTGACTAGGAATATAATACTGTGTATGCTCTCCCATTGAAGGGTCTACATAAGTAATGGCAACACTTTTCCAAACAGCTGGTTTACCATCCTGGTTTCTCAATCAACAGATGTGAAATAATCTTTTCTGACATATACATGTCCCACACACCCCTCCTCTGGACTGGTATTTCCACTGAGGTTCACTGAGCACCCTTGTAGAATTATATGTTAATTTGGGATGTTAATAATAGAAACTGATTGAGACTTCCTTTATTGAAGTTTTTATGATTTATAAATAATGGGTGATTTATGGATCCTAAGAATTAGGCAGGGACACCATCACTTTGCTTTGCCGATGGTTTCAAGAGATTACATGACCTGAGAATTGATGCCTGTTTTTTTAAAAATGAATCATTTTATTGGGGGCTCATACAACTCCTATCACAATCAATACAGACATCAATTGTATGCAGGCCACATTTACACACTTATTGCCATCATCATTCTCAAAACATTCTCCCTCCATCCAAGCCTCCAGTATCAGCTCTCTATATTACCCTTCCTCCTCCTCTCCCCCTTGAATCCTTAGTAATTTACAAATTGTTATTATTTTCATGCTGTCCAATGTGTCCAATGTGTCTCAACACACACTTCCCTATTGTCCATGTCCCAGAGAGGAGGCTACGTGTAGATCCCTGAAGTTGGTTCTCCCTTTCTGTTCCTCAATCCCTCCACCCTCAATTTCCCATGTTTCCAACTTCAGTGTACATCTCCTGGTCTAGATGGATTTATGTGGTAGAATTGGGGTCATGATAGTGGGTGGGAGGCAGCATGGGAACTAGAGGAAGGTTGCATATTTCATAGCTCCTACCCTGTATGTTAACTGACTCATCTCCTCCTTGTAACTCCTCTGCAAGAGGATGTCACTTCACCTGTTGATGGGCTTTGGGTCCCCAATATGTACTCCCCCTCATTAATAATAATATAATTTTAGCTCTTTGATGCCTGACACAGGATCCCTTCACCACCTCATGATCACACAGGCTGGTGTGCTTCTTCTGTGTGGGCTTTATTGTTTCTGAGCTGAATGGCTGCTTGTTTACTCAAGCCTTTAAGACCCCAGGCACTATATCCTTTGGTAGCCGGGCTCCATCAGCTTTCTTCACCACATTACCTTATGGACACATTTGTCCTCAGCAATCTTATCAGGAAAGTGAGCACTGTTACGCTTTTGAGTTCTTGAAGCCTGATTTGATGCCTGTTTTTGTCATGATTTGAGATGACCCTGAGTGTTGTCTCAGTGTTTATCCTTATATTATTCCTATCATAAAATGAATATTTATATTTGTCCTTTTGTGGTTGCCTAACGTCACTTGGCATAATGGTTTCCAGGTCATGAGGTGTTCTGTGTTTTAGGGATTCACAGCATTCCATTGTGTGTGTGTACCAGTTTCTTTATCCATTCTTCAACCTATGGGCATTTAGGCTGCATCCAGCTTTTTGCTATTGGGCACTGTGGTGCAATGAACATGGAGAGAATATGTCTGTTTGTGTTGTGTTTCTGACTTCTTCGGAGTCCATTCTCAGTGGAGGTATTGTTAACTCATATGGGATTTCTATTCCCAGTTGTTTTAGGCAGTGCCATACAGTTTACCAAATTTGTTGTAAGTATTTACAATCTCACAAGCAGTGTATAAAATTTCAAATTTCTCTGAATTTGTTGCTCCCCCTCACCCACCTTTTCTTAAATTGGCCCATCATGATTTTTAGGTGATGTCTCAGCATTGTCCTGATTTGTATCTTCCAGGTTCAGTCAATAATCTTTGAATTAGTAGAAAAACACTTAACCATTCGTGTCACCCTCAAACAGTACCCTTATTAAGTTTTCTTCACATATTCTAGCTTGAATGTGCCCCTTTTTTTGCTGTCAAATGGGGGTTTCCACTCCCTTGCCTAGAAAGCAAACCTAAACTTCAGGGGACAAATGGCTAAAACATCATGCAGTTACAGTGATGACAGGGGTCTTCTTCTATTACTGCCTTGTTAAGTGTTGGTTTCTCATTTCTGTTGGAAAATGTCATATCAGAAATGACTGTTGAAGTCCAAGTTGGTTTATGAAAGGAAGTCCTGGCTATCATTGTTTAATTTTTAAACTCAAACCAGAGGTATTGTTATTGATTGAGTCTCAAAACATGTTTATAGGAATAGAGTATAAATACTTGATATTTCCAAGTCTGAAAATTTTTATTGGAGCATATTACCAAATGTCCTTTTTCAGCAAAGTAGATGAGTTCAAATAGCTCATCCTTTTGGTTAATACATGACCACCCTTAATAATAAACCACTATAACTTCAAAACTCCTTAATCTATAGACTGGCATATGTGATGTATTTATCATGGAAAAATTATATGAAAACTGGGTGCTATTTTTGTCATTATGAAAAAAGTCAAATGGTTTTTCTTTTGGTTTTTCTCTTTTCTTATTTGTGAATTTCCTTCCTTATTATTTTTTCTATTCACACATAGAGTACATGTTTACCATTCTGAAAAGCAAGTTTATATATAGTAAAAAAGTCAGAAAGAAAATTAAAAAATCTTTCCACTTTTCAGTGTTTATTCTTTGAAGCATTCTTTTTTTTCATGGCAGGATTATATGGGTCATTGTACACATTGAAATATTGTTCTAGTCACATGATTCTGAGTTTGGCTTATTTATTTCTGTGATAGAATCATATAAAAAGTTCCAGCACATAGTCCTATAAAATAAAATATATTAATAAATTGGGTGTTCTGTCTTTTGGGCAATGTACTATCTTTGAATCTTTGTTGCCATGTCACAACTCTAAATACTGCCTTCATGTAGGCATTAAATTTATTAGCTTTTGACTTTATTTTGTTTGGAGAATATTGTGGCATATCCTATGATTACAGTTTGGTACACATGAAGATAGCATTTTCTACACTCTTTCTCTATTATAGAATACAGAATAATGCTTTTTCCTAGTATTCAGCCATATAACTTCTTCACGGTCAGTTCTGTTTTCCCTTGACTCTGCCTCACTCTGACAACAATATCTGGCCCAGAGCTGGGCACACAGTCAAAGCCCAGTCAATACAAATTTTCCCCTGAGATTTTGCTGACTGAGAAACAGGAAGAGAGACAGTTCCTCTCTGAGGATGGGGACCACAGAGATAAAACTCAGGCTCCCTTGGAAGTTATGCTCTTTCCTATGTGATGGAAGTGAGTCTTTTGTGGGGGAAACTGGTGCTGATGCTCAGAGAGGCAGAAATGAACATCAGGGAGAGTCCTTGTAACATTGATGTCCTTGGTTCCCACTGGTTCAGAAACCCAACTACTTTTCTCATATGTGAGTGTTCAAATACCTTTTCATTTGGGGAGATGTACTCAATATTCTTGTAAATTTCCCTTTTGATGAAGATAGTTTAATTATGTTGTCTTTCACTTAGAGCTAAAAGTAGCCTGGCTAAAATAAATAGCATTAAGAACTCAATTTAAATATGTTCAGCAAACATTTATTGAGCAGTTCTTTTAAGCCAAGTCCTCCAAGGCATACAAGACAGTATATAGACTTGTGCTTATTTGGTGAACTTTTGCTATTTTAAAAGAGATTGATAAAACAACCGCCCTCAATATAGGCTAGGCACTGTGACAGGAGTTTCACTAGCATGATTTTATTTATAATGACATAACTACATGTTAATCATAATATACTCATAACATACAATATATACATAACTCATAATAAATAGCACTATGAGTGAGACATTAGCTCTCATATTAGGAGATCATGCAATTAAGGCACAACAAGCTTGAGGTCCTGTAGCAAGTCAGTGTAGAGGCAAAATCTGAACTTGTGGTAGTTATGTGCTTATGTTAATTTTATGATTTTATGTTAATTTGAGATGTAGGGGTGGAGTCTAGCCTGTTAATCTGGTGATAGCAATTGAGTAGCCCATGAGGATTCTGTGTGGGCATGGCTTTCTCCTGAGACTCCTGGGAAATCTCGCGATATCTCCCTCGTGAAGATGAGAAGCTGTCTTCCCCAGTTGTTGGGAGTTAGTTTCAGAGATGATTAACCACAGGCAACACAGGATGGCAGCATTTGGGAGGCTGGAGTAGCCGGTGGAGAGACCACATGGTTTTGCCTTGATGGAGCCAGACCTCTGAAGCTGGGGCAGCCACATGGAGACCTCTGCCAGCGATGAGTTGCTTCTGCTGTTGATGGACCCTGCGCCCTGGAAGCTAGGAGACATGGGGAGATCCCTGTTGGTTCCGGGACTCTGCACCCACCGACCTGTGACTTCATGAGTCGGAAGGAGACTTTACAGACTGATTTTGGGGATATGGGTTAATATTGGACTTGTGACTTTGAACTGGACTGGGCTGGGATGTTTTCTCAATGTCCTGCTCCTCTTGAATATAAACCCATTCCTTATATCCATATGAGTGTCTTTGAAATTTGTTCCTCTAGTCTACCCGGACTAACACAGAACTCATGTGCTTTTTGGTGCTTGCTCGTGTTCTCTATAAACTATTAGGGAAAACAAGTGTGGCTTAAGGACAAGCTTAGAGAAGGAGGAAGTGATATTCATTTGGAAGGGCCCAGGCTGTTTATTGGGCAGGGCACCTTTAATACGGGCTTGCAAGTGTTATCAGAAGATGCCGTGGAGAGAGTCACCCAGCCTCAAAGTGCTTCCTTCTCCAGGTTTCAGATGGTTTCTCAGCTGAGACTGAATTAAAGAAGAAAAAAAAACACAAAGCTGGAGAGAGCTGCAGTTAAATTCACTCGTTTCACATTTTAATGCTAACTCTCTCCCCACTCCTCACAATCAAGTTGTACCTTCCTAAGGATTCTGTCAAGTGTAAAGAATTAACCATTAATTATAAAGATTTTTATGTAGAAGCACTCCTTTCAAGCTGAAACTGTTAACCAAGAAAGTTTAGCATCTTTGATGGCGCAAATCCAGCAGACTGTGGATCTGAGTTTTCTGCCGTGTTGCTATCAGGCAATCTGGGCATTAGTGCCTCATGCCTCCTCTGCAGACCCTGTGAAAGCAGGAACTGAGGCACATCCCCATCTCAGCCCTGAGAACCAGCCATCTGACAGAGGCATATAAATGCAACATTTCTGATAACTATAAATTTCATCACTAAAGCAAGGGTTAAGGTGATTTGTCTACATGCCGAGTCTCTCTATCGGGAAGAGGAGCCCAGACCCCTCTCTGAGACAGCATCGATGTAAGATAAGAAAATAACAATAATTCATTAAGGGGTCACAAGAGTGGGGGTGGAGAGGGAGAGAAAAAAGAGTAACTGATAGCAAGGGCTCAATAGAAAGTAAATATCTAGAAAAGAATGTACAAATGGCAGCGAATGTACAAATATGCTTGATACAAGTGATGTATGGATTGCTATAAGAGCTGTAAGAGACCCCAATAAAATGATGCTTAAATTAAATAACAACAACAATAATAAAATTTAAAAAGTATTCAGTGAGCCTTCTTTATAGTTATTTACTACATGTAGGACAATAAACTCCAGGTGCCCTAGAAGGAATTAATTTTTGTTGAGTATATTCTGCCCCCGCATGGCTAACAAGTTTTGTATATCACTTTCTGAGCTCTTACACTTCGCTGTCAGGCTGTAAGAAAAGCAAGATTCTGAGAGGGTACCTAGCGTCCTCAAGGTCATACAGCCAATGGAGGGCAGAACTGAAATTTGAACCTAGTTTGATATGACACAAAGTCAATGTTTTTCTTTTGGCAAGTTGTAGTAGGTATTATTACCATTTTTACAAATAATCTGACTTCCAGGATAAAGAGATATGGAAGTCAAATCATTTGTAAGGTCACATTCTGCTATTATGCCCAGTCCCAGCGTGTGCTTTAGAGGAGACTTCTAAATGGTGTTGCGTGCCAGAAATAGAACACGCATAGATGGAAAAAAACCAAAACAAAACTACAGTGGTTGGAGGAAAAAAGATCAAGCTTTTAGAATAACACCTGGGATTTTTTTTTTTTTTACTTAAAATGACTTCAGAAGCTATTTTATTTAGAAATGGATTATCATTGAGATACATATAAGCAGGTTATTTATTTTTGGAGGTATTGATGTCAGGCTTAAAATATGTCATTACCTTAAAAATAATTGGTTGGAGAGAGGACCTGCAAGTTTGTTATACAAGCATACTTTGTAAAGCAGATAATGTCCTGCTAGAAAGCGGCAGGAGCATACACTTTGATACCCTGTAAACAGCTTGACCGGCTGTAGAACAAGAATCCAATGCTAAGCAAATCACTAGAAAGTGATCATCCACCCATCGATGGCTTGTGGTTTCATTTTACATTATTTTATGACTCTACTCAAAAGAATTGCCTTAATAATGTGCCCAAGGCATACAGTTCGTTGTAATTTTGCTTACATAATATCTGTCTTAGCTGCAGGCTCTAGAAAAACAAAACCAGAACCATAGCTATATGTATATCCCCTTCATGGCCAGCATGCGAATTCTGACTCATCCTTTCCCTACAGGACACAGCAGAACTAAACCCGTGGTTTCTGAGGGTGTGATTCTACACAATGACTCCATGCTGACCCTTTGCGAAGCCCTATGGATTTCTGAGACTGTAAGAATTTACGGGAGTAGAAAGGATGATTTTTTTCCCCTGAGGGACTGCTGGGAGGGTCAAACTGCTGGCCGCGTAGGTTGCAGCCAAACTACATCACAGAGATTCCTAAGTTTTCTTTTAGTCACCTGGAAAAATCATTTATTTGGTTTCCGATTTCTACCACACTGAAAAGATTTAGACTTAGCAATTATGAAATCCATGTGAAATCTGGCCAGGTGAAATATTTTTTATTAAAATATTATGGACAACTATCATGATCTTTTTCTAACCTAGCTGCTGTAGACATTTCTGGTGAACCTGAAACTCGTCACACCATCTTAGACTGCAATTGTTGCTACCTGTCTTCTAGTCCACCTGACCTATGGTGTCCGCATGCATAGCATAGTACAAAGTTGCTGAGTCTGGCACCATCCCCACCATGGGTTGCCCATTGAACCACTGTAATTCATTAGATATTCCCTGAAGGACTTTTCAGAAATAGACTATAAATTACATAAAAAATGAACTGATGCCTTCGGGTTACTGGATTGACCAAGGATTTTGAATAAAAGAAGAACTTCCAGAAAAATGATTAACTCTGTCTTTGAAGATTTATATTTGGAAATTCCTTAGAAGTGAGGATGGTGAGACTTCATCTTTGAGTCTGTTATCAGGATGAGCAAGCCCTTAAAGCTGTATAGCAGAATTGATAAAATACAAGTGTAGTGACCAAAGGAAATGCTCAATGGGGTGGCTCGACACAATGGTTGGGACAATTGGCTCAAACAGAGGACCAATTGTGAGCACAGCACTGGACCGGACAGGTCACTCTAATATGGAGCCTACAAAGTAGCACTTAACAATAACAAAACTAACTGGTGACAAATAAAATGGGGTCCTGGATTGCTCCTTAGGAATCATCACTTAAATAGACTTGAAAACCAAACTTACTGCCATTGAATCAACTTTGATTCAAGAGTTTTTTTAAAAAAATAGAAAAGTTTTTTAATCAAAACAAGTTTACCTGTTGACATCTATAGCTTAACCCTTGTGCATTTCTGAGAATTCAACTCTTTATAACAGTAGAAAGCGCCATCTTTCTCTCATGGAGCACTTG
Organism: Nesogale talazaci; assembly: GCA_004026705.1. Taxonomy (NCBI): domain Eukaryota; kingdom Metazoa; phylum Chordata; class Mammalia; order Afrosoricida; family Tenrecidae; genus Nesogale; species Nesogale talazaci. The sequence goes on along the minus strand of PVJH01011653.1, from coordinate 59,762 downwards.
GGGTTTCAAACTACTGTCCTTGGCATTAGGAGACTAATGCATCACCACTATAAACCCCTAAACTACCAGGGTTCTTTTTATAATTACATAGTCCATGTCATCACTTATGCTTTTCTTTAGCAGTCAGAATAGGTTGGATCATATTACAATGAAATACCCCCCTTATCTCTGTTTCATAAATTAAAACATGTTACCTGCTCATGTCCTAACGTGAGTTAGTTTGGATGGCTTGTCTGGGCAATTCTTTCTCAAAATTGTTACTCAGGTTACTTTTTCCATTTTATATTTGCCTTGTCTGGGCATGCTTTGTTTTCTGCTACAGGAATAGGTACAAGAAATTTTCACAGTCATGTGGAGAGTTTTAGAGGCCAATCCTGGAAGTGGAATAGTTTATTTCCACACATATTCTACAAGCTGAAATTTAGCCAACTCAATGTAATAAAGCCCGGTGGGTATAAAATTGAGGCCTATCAATTATGATAGGCCTCTATCCATAATTGTGAATTGCTATAATTCCTGAAACTATGCTTCTGGTTGCCATCTCATTTTAGAGAGATTATATTCTGTTACAGGATTAAGGTGGGGTTAAATCCTGACCTTCGTAGTTGGTGTGACTTAGGTTTCTTGGGGGTATAGCTTTAAGACTACTGTACTAGAGGGTGTGACTTAAGACACTGATAAATACAGTTGGTCAAAGTAGGAAATAACTGGAGAGTGTTACTATTGGAGAATTTGGAGAGACTTTTGTCTTTAACATATCTATGTATATCCATATCCACATCCATATCTCAAAACATACTGCCATTGAGTTGATGTCAACTCACAGCAGCTCTATAGGACAGGGTAGAAACATCTCTGTGATTTTTCCAAGACTGTAACTGTTTAAGGAAGAAGAAAGCCCCTCTATCTCCCAAGGAACAGACCCGAGGTTTCGAACTGCTGACCTTGTGCATTGCAACCCAGCTCTGAACCACTTAACCACTGATCCACCAAGGTGTGTGTATGTGTGTGTGTGTGTGTGTGTGTGTGAGAGAGAGAGAGAGAGAGAGAGAGAGAGATCGATCTAATCAGAAGATATCATCAGAGAACAAAACCTGGGACTTTGGAATCGCCTTACTTTTTCTGGTTATCTTTTCACTAAACTGACTAAGAGCATTACCTCTGTGATGTCCATCTCTTTTCTGCTCCCTCACAGTTTTTTCCTTTGCACCAAAGCACATTTCCAAATCTAACGGTCAATTCTCAGTCATTTTATTTAAACCATGTATTCAGTACCTTGTTCTTGAACTGCTTCACTTTTTCTTTCCAGGAAGTAACTTGCTTTTGTTGCTTCTGCCCCACTCACCTGGCACTGAAATATTCGAGCAGTTTTGACAACCTCAAGGGAATCAAATTGTATTTCAGAGCATTTCTAAGTTCAATTGCTAGACTTCTGTTTTCTCTCTGTAGTTCTGCACTATCGTGGGTGAGCTCATTCAGTTTCGTGGATTTAAATAGCATCTGTTTGCTGAGGATTCTCAAATGTATTTCAAGTCCAGCCATTTCTCTTCAGCTTTTTACTTGATAATTACACCTATAATTATCTATAAGAATCTCAAATATTTATGAAACCAAAATACTGGATTACATAGTTACAATCTTCCCCACTGTAAATTTCTTTGTCCTGCATTGAGACTCAGCTCTGACAAGGAAAAAAAACCTGCCTTTGAATAGCTGAGACCCAAAGTGTTAGTATTTTTCTAGACTATTCTTTTTCTTTTACATTCAATCCATTAACAAATCCAGACATTTCTCTCACCAATTTATCAAGGTAAGAAAAACAAAACAAAACATTGTTACAACAGTTCTAATTCATACATTAATTCTAAACAAAATGTGTTTAAACATGTCTTTATGACCAGAAAACAACTCTAAATAGTTTCAATAATAATACATTGATCTTAGTTTCATTAGAATGCCTTCAAAAGTAGTCTAATTAAAGCAGTGGTTTTGAAGGGGATGTTTTGGGCTATTTCAATTTGAGGAAGAGAGATCAGCTCAAAAGTTAATGGCAACTGATTTTTGAGATCCAAGAGGAGTAATTTTGGTAGATTATCTCAAAAGAGACAGAATGATCATGGGTCTTATTTTGAAGAAACTCTAAGAAAATTTAAAACTGGGTAAAAAGGCCAAGAAATTTGCATAAGGAAGTGGTCTTTGTTTTTCTTCCTTCATTTCAATCTATTTGCTCATTCGTTGAGGGAAGCAAGGATTATCTTTAAGAATTTGCATGGGAAACCTCACACTGTTCAGCCTGCGGCATTCATCCTGTGCCTTCAAACTTCCCTGTGTTTCTCAAAGAACATTGGAAAAAAGTATAATTTGAGTTCCTTGAGGTTGTCAAAAATAGCTCAAGGTTTCTTTGATTTGTTTCTGTACTTTTTTACTTTCCCTCATATATGCAGAATTTATCTTTCATTCCTTTTCCCTTAACCATACTGGTCCAAAATCATGACCATCTCTCAATTTCAAAGTCTTTTAACTGGTCTCTGTTTGTTTGGATGGACTAGAAAACCAAATCCATAGAAACTCAAAATTTTATATAAAGGGCAATTGTATGCTAGGGAAGCATCTCAACCCAGTCCAGTCCAAGCCCATAAGTCTGATATTAGCCCATATGTCCCATACCAATCTATTAAATCCTCTTCAAACTTATGAAACACATACAATGCTACTAAATGCAGGAAGCCTTTGGATCCAGTGGCATTATAAGTAACTCAGCTCTGGCAGGAGTCTCTATGTAGCATCTCTCACTTCAGAGATCTGATTGCATCAGGGTAATTTCATATGGCTTCTCAAGCTCAGAGTAATCATAATTCCATGTGTCTTGTCATCTGCAATGTCTTCCAGGGAGTGATCAGAGAAAAAGTGTGCCTCCTGCCTCCAAGGAGAAAAATCCCTGAGTTCCCAGGGAATTCTCAGGACAAGGCCATGCCTATACAGAGTACTCATTGGCCATGACCCAATTGACTGACTAGACTTCACCCCCGCATTCATAATCCTCTTAAGCTGACACCAGATGATGTAACTACCACAATCTCCTATTTTCATCTTTCTATGTGCATCAGATAGATATTGGTTGTCAGCGAATACCATAAGATGCTTACTTGTGTTTTATTCAGGAAGATCTTTGCAAGTGTTTTATTGACTATGCAGAAGCATTTGATTTTGTGGATCATCACAAAGTATGGATAGCAGTACAAAAATGGTAAGTCTAGAACACTTGGTTGTGCTCATGCAGAACCTGTAAATGAACTAAGAGGTAATCACCTGAACAGAGCAAGGGACTATTTCTTGGTTTGAAATCAGGAGAGATTTGCATAATTGTAGTATTTTTTTCTCCATACTTATCTAATCTGTATTCAGATAAAACTCTCACAACTGTACCAATAGACAAAAATATAATAAATGCAAATGTCGAAGTTGCTGTGAATTTCCTTTTGATTGGATATACAATCAGTGCACATGGAAATAGCATCAGGCAAATTTCCTCTTGAAGATGAAAGATGTCATTTATTATTTCTGGCTATTATCCCCCAATGTGATGGTGTTGTGACTTTGTGGTAGTTACATAATCTCCTGTCAATTTGAGAGGATTAAGAATGAAGGGGTGGAATTTAGCCTATCAATCAGGTCACAGCTTGACCTCATTTGGAGGCATGATAGAGGTAAATATATCACTGGAGGGTGGACCCCGTCTCCCTCTGCTACACATTCCTCTTGACAAACCACATGGAGCCATGCTGATGGAAGCTAGAATTCTGGAAATGTTTTCACTATTGGATGCACAGGAGTTTCCACCTACCGGGCTGTGATTTTCCTACATTTGGCATCATTGCATGTGCTGTGTGAGTCTGAAGAAGACTTTATGGACTAGTTTTAGATATATGGGTTAATATTAGAATTCTTGACTCGATGGACTGGGCTGAGATGTTTTCTCAATATACAATTGCTCTTTGATATAAAGCTCTCTCTTATGCACATATGGGTGTCAATGAATTTGTTTCTCTAGTCAACCTGAACTAACACAGGCTTAAAACAACATTTTACTTATCTTATGATTTTGTGGAGCAGTAATTGAGGAAGGGCTCAGTTGTCTAATTCTTCTCTGCATGATTTTGACCAAGTTCTGTAACAACAGTTGATAACCAGAACTTAGTTGGTATGTTTTAAGAGGAAATATTACTTGTTTATGAAATCCAAGATTACTTAAAGTTATCTAGACTCCTATGAAATATGAGTTAAAATAGATGACATTCATAAGTATTAGAAATTGGTCAGATAGAAGCTGGAAATATAGGGCATCCAGGAAAAATGATCCCTTCAAGACCAGTGGTGAGAGTGGTGATACCGGGAAGGTGTAGGGGGAGGAAGGGGGAACCAATTATAAGGATCCACATGTAACCTCATCCTTGAGGCACAAACAACAGGGAAGTGGGTGAAGGGAGACAAAGGACAGTATAATATGTGACCAAGTAATAATAATTTATAAATTATCAAGGGTTTATGAGAAGTAAGGAAGCAGGGAGAGAGGGGAAAAGAATGAGGAACCAATGCCAATGGCTTAAATATAAAGCAAATATTATGGGAATGATAAGGGCAACGGAAGTAAAAATGTACAATGAACTTACATATGGATTGTGATGAGTTGTATGAAGTCCCAAGAAAATAATTTTAAAAAATTTTGTACCCAAAAAAAGAAGTTGGTCAAAACTATGTGTGATACTTAGTTATAATAAACATAAGGAAAGTACAGATTTAAATGAAGCAAGTTATAAAACCTTATGAAAGGATATAAAACAAGATCTGATCCCTGTTTTCTTGAATAGTTAATAATACGTCTTATTATAAAACTTCCACAAAATAAATGAAAATATCCTATTTAATTAGAATAACGATAAATTTATGGTACATTAACTAAAAAGACCTTATGATCACTTGGAAGAATAAATATGTCAGAATTTCATAGAAAAGCATGTAAATGATAGTAGAGTAAAATTTATTTTATCAAATATTCAAAAACCTGATAAATTCATGTAACAAAGCACTGTGATAACAACATAGACATCGATAAATAATTAGAAGGCCATCTAGTTATAGAACTTAGTATGCTGGAGAATTACATGCATGACAATATCTACTGAAATTCCAAAAACACATATCCAATAATACTTATCTTGGGAATATGTGTCATTATGTAAGAATATAGGTCAAGGTATGAGATATGCAGTATTGCCTTGTTTTCAATAGTTGCCAAAATTGGAAGCCAAGTAAACATGCATCAAAGGAAGAAGTAGGAATAAATAAGAGATCTCTGTCCATACCAGGGACTATCGTGCCATCGCTAAAAGGGAAGAATTAGATATTTGAGAGATGTTCAGGATCTATCACTAAATAAGTAAAATAAAGGAAAGAAATGAATGAAAACACAACCCCCACTGCTATTAAATCCAGTTCAACTCACAGCCACCCTATAGGACAGAGGAGAGCTGTCCCTGCGGGTCTCTGAGAGGGAAACTCTTTACAGGAGCAGAAAGCCTCTTCGTTCTCTGCAGAGCAGCTGGTGGGTTCAGACTGGTGACCTCCAGTGAGCAGCCCAATTTGTACCCACAGTACTACCAGAGCTCCCAAATATATAGAAACAGTGGCCCTATTTTCATAAATCAACCTTTTTAATGTGATTTGATTTAATGATTTTACGAGCATGGAGAGATATATGGGAAATAATATATGTGTGGAAAACAATAAACTTTTTGGCAGCAAATTGAGCAGTGGAGAGTGAAATGGGGAATTTAATAAAATGAGAACATTTCAGGGAACTAACTTTGTGTACTATTTGAACTCTATAACCATCAGTGGAAATATAAGGAGCTCCAATAAAATTTCACTGGAAAAATGGAATGAAAAGACCAAGGATCTTTTTCCCTGAAATTTTTGAAATATATATATATATATATAAATATATATATACACACACACATACACACACATACACACACATACACACACATATACATATATACTGAAATGAAATTAAAATCCAGAAAAAGTAAAGTATCCTAATGGTAGCAAGTATAAAACAATATGGAAAAAATAGAGTAATTCAATAGATTCAGAGGGATCAAGTGAATAATTTTTAAATTTTCAAAATCAAAGTATAGCCTTAAACATAATTATTTGGTGTAAACATTAATCAGTCCTCAAAATTGAGCCATCAAAACACAAACTAGTGATCATTATTGCCCAAACTCCTATTCATAGTCACCTGGATGACTGTGTGAGTCTATTAAATGGACTTGGGCAGCAAACAACCTGTACATCCATAAATACATCATCATCAAAAGTGTATAGATAATCTGATGCTACAATACTCCCAATGGAAAATTTCATCTGTGCATTAAAAAATACAATGGAATAAAAAAATAAATCTGAAAAATCTTTATAAATAAATGATGGGGGAGGGGAGTACATCAACAGACAATGAAATAGTGACTGTGTACTGGTTTATAATTGTGTTATTCTGGGTAGACTAGAGAAACAAATTTATAGACACACATATGGATATGAGGGAAAGGTTTACATACAAGAGGACTAGAACATTGAGAAAGCATCCCAACCCAGTCCAGTCAAAAGTCATAAATCCAACTTTAGCCCATATGTCTGATACCAGTCTATAAAGTCTCCTTCTGACTCATGAAGCACGTGCAGTTGAAGCATCCCAGTGCTGGGAGGGGTCTCCCCATGGCTCCTCACTTCCAGGGCTCAGGATACATCAACAGCATCCAGTGATGGTAGAAGCATCTCAGTGCTGGCAGGGGTCTCCATGCAGCTTCTCCAGCTTCTGGTTCCATGAGCGTATGGCTGTGTGGCTTCTCTTCTGGCTCCTCCAGTTCCTCGGATGCTGCCATCTTGTCAGTGGTTCATCATCTTGGAAATTGACTCCCAGAGACTGAGAGTCAAGTCTCTCTTTTCCAATTGGGAAATACTGAGAGACTTCCCAGAATTCTCAGGAGAAAGCCATGCCCACACAGAGGCCTCATCAGCTACGCATTGGCTATCTCCAGATTAACAGGCTACATTCCACCCCTACATCCCAATCATGAAATTGGCATCATGAATACATGACTGCCACAATAAGCTTAGTTTTAAATGAATGCTACCTATATAGACTTGCTCAACAAATGAGCTGCAGTCAAACAATTCACCTTTGGCTGGAAAAGAAGGGAAAACTAATTGAAGATCACAATGATGTTCTCATTGGATGCGATTGCTTTGTTCATTGGCAGACTGACTGACTCATTTCCCAAACTTTGAGCAACTATTGGATACCAAGAGAAGAGGGGCAAAGTAGATATGATATATTCCTAAAGCAGAGAAATTGTAGTAAATGTCTAACTAGGAAAAAAAGTCTAACCAGGACTGGGCAATTACATTAATCATTATATTACACCTGATAGCAATTATTTCTCTGAGAGAATGAATTCTGATGAACAACTAAAATCCTACAGAGTAACTTGAACATTTCTCATCTTAACCATGTCCACTTGACTGATAATTAAATCAGTTTTATTTCCAGAATGGGGCTTTCTAAGAACCCATCAATTTGTCAGGTTCCATTACCTCCCAATAGGTGCTCAGTGATTTAAAGGAAATACATTGACAAGCTTCAGGCCATTTCTGGGAGTAGCAACTTCCAAGCCTTCAAAAACTGCAGCAAGAGTTCCCACAGGGGAAAAAGACAGTGAAAGGAGATTTGTCTCCACAGGGACATTTTGTCCTTGGGACTCTATGTTTAGGAGTCTGAAGTTATATGCTGTTTTAGGTATAGGTACAGAAAGGGATCTTCATGCCTAAGCTTCTGTAAGAAGCCAAACCTGCAGGCAGGGTCAAGATAATTTATGCATTTACATGACTTATATTCTCCAGCACCACAATTCAAATTCTGTAGCAGAATATTGGAAGTCCCACAGACTGCTGACAAGACAAAGCAATCTGTGTTGGAAGAAGGCAGCGGAGAGTGCTCTTCAGAGGCACAAAAGGGTAAGCCTTCATCTTACATACTTCTGACGTATTGTCAGAAGAGATCAGTCCTTAGAGAAGGGCATTATATTGGTGCAGTGGAAGGGCAGGGAAAAAGAATGTCCTTACAGAGATGGACCTAGTGGCTGCCTCCATGGCTTCAGGCATAGGAAAAATTGTGAGGAGGGCAGAGGACCATGCAGAGCTTCATTCTGCCATGCATACATAGGGTCCCGACGGGTTAGAGCTGACCCAATGGCATCTAAAGCATAGCAACTGCCTCATTTATATAATCACGTGCTCATATTTTATCCATGCACCCTATTCATTCATTCATTCATTCTCATTCATCTATTTCTGTCAACTGTATCTGCTTTTCTGTAGGTTCTGTTCCACTTCAACTTGCAATTGTTGTTTGTGCTAATCCTAAATTCTTCAGCTACCTCAGACCTCAAAATAAGTATGTCCATTGCCTCCAGTTGAGTGCTTCCAATCAAGGTTATACTTCAGGCAGGAATGAACTAGAACCAGGAGACAATGCGTTGATTTAAGGCAACAAGAATGTTGTCTTTTCTTTTAACCCATTCTTTCTATTAAAGGGAGTAATGAACTTGTTGACTGAAAGAAACGATTGTAGACTATAGTCATGTAAAAGTAAAATGCTAGCCATTGTTTGGCTTTGAATGAATACTCATTCCTTTTGCTTTGCTTTCATTCTTTTTTTTTTTTGGTTGTGCATTTGTGTGTGTGTTTTTTATTTAATCATTTTATTGGGGGCTCATACATCACTTTTCATCATACATAGTTCAATACGTAGTTACATGAAGACTATCATTAGATGAAGATGTCTGAGAAGAGGGAGAGTTATCAGAAAGAAATCATACATTTTCTTAAAGCAGAGACAGACATTTTAAGGATGATAATGAGTCAAATGCACTTCTAAACAATTTTATTAGGGATGTTACTCTCCTAATCATTTCTAAGACACAGATTGGGTCATGGGGGGGGGGAGGTCTCTTGATATTATATTATACCCAGGATTATATTCTTTTGAGACAGAGACTTTTTCACATATTTCCTTAGCTCAAATATCTCACTAGGCACATTGACATTTTTCCTTACTTCTTCTAATCTGCACATATGTAGCTACATAACAACCCAATATTTTTCCATCATTTTCTTCATTGTTCCCATTCCACAACTAATAGTGGGTCTCCAGAGATATGAAAGAACAGGATGGTGCAACTTTGCACCAACAATTATTTTTCCAGCAAGTCATCAGCTCAGCTGCCCAGGCATTTCTTTGGAGTTTTCAGTGCAAATCAGCATGTGTGTATGTTTTATTTTAAACTTTGAAGTCTAATTTATAGTTAGCTCATTTTGTTAGATTGAAGAAATTACTGGAGAACGATTAACATGGGACACTGAAAATTTATCTATTGGCTGAATGTTGGAGGTGGCAGCCCACTGGAGTAATTTGCATGAAAGGAAAACAGCGTGAGGTTGCCTGGACCTTTCAGACACTTTTGTTAGAATTGAAAATATCACATATCTGACCAAAATGGTTTGAAAGGTTCACTGCCCTCTGTGCTCCTTTCATCGGTAAACAATTTGAAAAATTCAGCAAGTGAAAAATGAAACACTGATTTGGTTTAAAATGGAAACCTCTCAGATAAATTTAATACTGATAGCAGTTATCAAAGATTTTTGTTTTCGAAATACAGAGCTTTGGGTTAAAGATATGAGTGAGCTCTCTGTCCTACTGACCTGGTGAGCTGAAATATGTGCGCTTATGAAGTTTGTAATAGAGCAGAAATGGGCAAAAGAGTAAAATGTAAAATGGGTGCAGTAATTAGAAAGTACAAAAAATATGGGCTTCCTACTCCCACCAGGGCGTGATGCCACACACACAAAAAAAGTACAAAAATAGAGCTAAAGGAATGCACTTACAGCTCTTTAGCCAAGCCAGGTTGGGTGTCACATTGCTCAGTGCAGTTTGTTTCCAATAGCTATGTAAAGGCAGCTCTGCTGTCTTCTGTGAGGTTGCACTGAATTACAATCACCTTGATGACAAGATACATATCAAAGATCAGCTACCTTTAAGACATTCCTAATTACAGTCACTCCATGTGTGTTAAAATAGAATTGTGCTTCTTAAGATTTCATTGACAGAATTTTTGGAAGCAGAATCACCAGGTCTTTTTTTCTGAAGTCAAACTTGAACCTCCTAATTTTATTTTTTTTTATTGGCAGCTGAATGTATTCATTTATATTCTCAAGTACTACTAGAGTCACCTTCAGTGGGCTTGAAATGAAGCACAAGCGTTAGCTAGAACAGAGTGAGACGTGTGCTGATCATAGCTTTTTGTTGACTTCAAGTTGACCCCAACTCTCAGTAGCCCTTGTTGTCACAGAGAGTTAAACACTGGATCCTCAAGCAAAAGACTGGTGGTCTGAATCCATCCAGAGGTACTCAGAAGACAGGCCTGGTGATCTACCTCTGATAGATCACAGCCTTGGAAGCTGGGGAGATTTCAACTCAGTCATCACGAGAGCTAATTTTTACGGAGTGCTTAAAAAGTATTTTGGAAAAATACCCTCTTGAAGGGGTGAAGTGTTGAGGTTAATTGTACAGACTTCATGAATCCAAGGACCTATGTAGATAATGACCACATGTCCAAAGTACATGAGCTAAAGATCCCCCATCAACTGCAGTTGTTGGTTGCTGTGAGGTTGATTCTGAGCCATGGCAACTTTTGTGTGCACCGTGGAAATCCTCCACAGGATTTTCAGGGCTGTGACCTTTTGAAGGTAGATAGATCTGAGGATAGACTCAAACTGCCAATCACTTTGCTATTAGTTGAGCACTTAACTCTTTATCCCATCCTAGGACTCCTTCTTACCCTTAGAAGTACTAGATTTTAGAGGACTATGTAGGAAACAGCATAAATTAACTCAGGGTTAATGAGCTTGGATTAGTAGATCTTTCCTATTCCCCATAGACTTTGAATATCGGTGGATAGTTGTTTATTTTATGCACGTGCAGGTTAAGAAATAGCTACAAACTAACCCAGGTAAGCCTATCACAGTAAAAATTCAACAACGTGTTACTTCTTTGTAGTAAACATGAAATTGTTATTATCATTATTGTATTATTATATTGAAGGTGTTTTAGTGTGCCTGAAAGTATTTCTTTAATGTTTTCTATTCAAAGAACAGTACATTGTATATCAAGAAAAACATGTGACTAATTAACAGAAAAAACAAACTATCTCTAAAAGAAACAAACTATCTCTAACTGTTCTAACTTGCATGCAAATACAATTTAAAGACAGATTTAGGTACAGAATTCATCCACAATTTGATGATTATGTGTATATATTATGTTTTTGTGTGTGCCTGCACACACACACAGGGCTTTCAAAGTTCGTGGAAAAGTGGAATTTAAAGATAAAGGGCTAAGCCCCGGTGGCATCGTGGTTGTGTGTGGGACTGCGGCCCACTGGGATGGAAGTTTAATTCCAGTAGTGGGGCTAGGCCTCCTACTCCCACCAACTGAGGGCAATGATGCCCCCCCCCCCCGCAAAAAAAAGGCTGAATCCCGGTGGCGTAAGTGGTTGAGTGCGGGACTGCGGCCCAAGAGCTTGGTGGTTCAAATCCAGCGGCGGCTCTCAGGAGCATCACTGGGTAGCTCCCACGATCACCAGAGGCAGTGATGCCAAAAAAAAAAGATAAAGAAAAATCTCCACAAATTTTTTGAAACTCCTTCATATATGTGTGTAGATATGTCACTGTAACATTTTGAAAATCTGTGTTCATAAATGAACTACAATAAAATTAAGAATTTTGAGGTACACATTCTAAATTATCTAGATGTATATGGCCTAAAATATGGAATTAGCACAAGGATTGCTGAATTGCTGAACCATAGAGCTTCATTCTGGAAGTAAATCAAGAAATTGACTATTGATGGGAGATTTCACAGCAGCAACAGAGGGGAGCCAGGAATGGAGCATTGTCATTTGGTCCCCAGGAAACCTGCACATCCTTAATCCCTCCTTCATCCAAGAGACAGCTGTAACACCAGAGCAGTGACAGAGGAGTAGTGGCAGCAACAGAACTGAGTTCCAGAGCAGTGCATTTCCCAAGCCAGCAAGCAGAGCTGAGTGCTTTGGGGCCGGAAGCTGACTTGTGGAGTGGAGCACCTATGGGCACTTTGCTGGAAGAGTTGGATTTGCAGGGCCAAGGAGCTGAAACATCTTCAGGTTGAGGCTTACAGTGGAGTGCCATGTCCTTTGGGCATTTATTTTCAGACTCATAAGAGAAAAAAAGAAAACAAAACAAAAAAAGGAAGAAAAGAAAAGAGATCAACTATTTTGTCCTTCCTCATTTTTCAGAATAAAATTGAAGGCCTGGTAATATGCAATTGTTTTGCCTTGTCTGGTTGTTATCAGTAATCTCAATGCAGGCAAATCTTTAGTGGGAACAACGGAAAGTTATTTGGAACCAGGTCTGATGTATACATCATTCGCCAAACTGGATAGTTTTCTTGAAGCAAAAATTTCGTGAAGCTCATAAACCAGGTGTGGAGGCAATGTCCTCCTCTACTTTCTCTCCCTACCGTAACCTCCACTTCCAGAAGAGAATAGAAAAAATCCTTTAACGTAATAACTGTGTGAGAAGAAGATGTCCCCCTTTCAATGTGTATTGTGAAAGATGATTCTCAGTTGGATGTATGAGTTCTGATGTATGTGTGTGTGTGTTAATTTTTGCTTGCTTTAATTAGGAATCCAGGACTCTCGAGACCTGGTGGCATAGTGGGTTACCCATTGGGCTGTTAACTACAAGGTCAGCAGTTCAAAATCACCAACTGCTCTCTCAGAGAAAAATGCAGCTATCTACACCTGCGAAGATTGGCAGCCTCAACATCCCAGGGAGGCAGTTCTACTCTGTCCTGTAGAGTCACTAAGAGTCAGATTTGAGTTGATGGCAGTGAGCTTTCAATTAGGAATGTTATTTGAATTTCATGTCATATAAGAGGGTAGTCTTAGGCAAATGCCCCTATTATCATTTACACTTCTTTAGTATGGCTGTTGTGTCAACCAGGAACTACTAGACAGAAAATAGAAGAAAAAAACTATTTTTTGTAAGGTAGAAAAGAAACAAATTATTATTTCCTTTGATGATCTCAAATTATTTTAATGACATTCTTAGCAAAGAACTCTGTGCTACAGACCTAAGGAAATATGAACATGAATTGCATGGCTTATTCATAATGATTAACTTTAGAAGTCTTCTTTGAGTGCTATTTTCTAATTGTTTGCAAATCAAAATATATTTCCCTGTTCATTGGAAAATTACAATAGCTTATTTCAGTTCCATCTGCTGAGTCAATAACATTTGAATTTCCATTTATAAAAATCAATTCTCTGAGTCTATCAAAGTAAGGGGTGCCCTGCATCTCAGCAGTTAATTACTAGGCTGCTAACATAAAGGTTGACAATTCAAAACCGCCAGCCCTTCCCTGGGAAAAAGAAATGGCAGTCTTCTTCGATAAAGACTCTTATTATTAGGCACCACTTAGTTCTGACACAAAGTGACCCTATTTACAACAGAAAGTACACTACTGGTCCTGTGTCAGCTTTATAGTAGTTACTATGTTTGAGCCCATGTTTGCAGCCCTTGTGTCAATTCATCTTGTGAAGGCTCTTCTTTTTCCTTGACTCTTCTATTTCGCACAGGATGTTGGTCCCTTCTGATACCGTATCCAAAGTATGTGAGACACATTCTTGCCATCCTTGCATCTAAAGAGCATTCTGGCAGTGCTTTTATCAACTCATGTTTATTTTTTTAATTTTTCTGACAGTACATGATAGCTATAATATTCTTTACCAACAGGACACATCGGAGGCATCGATTCCTCTTTGGCATTCTTATTTATTGTTCAGCTTTTACATGCATAGGAAATGATAGAAAATACCATTGTTTGGGCCAGGTGCATCTTAGTCTTCAAAGTAACATTGCCGTTACTGTAACAACTAACACTGTTAGTTATCCCTAACACTGTAAAAGGATATTTTTGCAGCAGATTTTTCCAATGCAACAATTACTCTGATTTCCTGACTTCTGCTTCCATGACTTTGACTGTGGACTCTTGTAAAATTAAATCCTTGATAACTTCGATCTTTTAATGTGGACTTTGCCTAAGAACCCTGTTGTGAAGATTTTTGTTTTCTTTACATTTAATTGTACTCCATATCTATGGCCATATACTTTGATCTTCACCAGAAAACATTTTAATTCCTCTTTGCTTTCAACAAGCAAGTTTTTGTCACCTGAATTTTGTAGGTTATTAACAAGTCTTCCAATCCTGCTGCTACATTCTTCCTCATGTAGTCTAGATTTATGGATCATTTGCTCAGCATACAGAAGGAATAAACATGATGAAAAGGTACAATATTGAATCACTGCTTTCCTGATGTTAAGTAATGCAGTATTTCCTTGTTTCATTCAAACAAATGGTTCTTGGTCTATGTATAGCTTCCATGTGAGCACAATTAAGTGTTCTGGAATTCACAATTATGTATAATTTGCTAGTATCCACATGGTTTAATGCCTTACTATAATAAGTGAAACACTGATAAACATCTTTCTGGTAATCTCCACTTCCAGTCAAGAGCTATCTGATATCAACAATCATATCTCTCATTTGGCATCCTCTTCAAATCCTACTTGGGCTTCTGACAGATCTCTGCCAATGCTCTGCTCAAATAGGTTTTGGATTCTCTTTAGCAACATTTTATTTTTATTTTATATTAATCACATTGTTTGATAATTTCTGCATTTTTTGAAAAATCTTTCTTTGGAGTGAACAAAAATATAGTATTCAAGGTGAGAAGATCAATTATGATCATGAAACAGTGATTCAAAGATTTAGTAGTATAGCATTTCAGGTAGAAAAGATGTCAAACTTATATATATTGATATGGATGTTAAAGAATGAGAACTGACATTTTGTTGACAATTAATGCTCATGGCAGCAGAGAATAAGATTTTGTGCATTTTCTCGATCATAAATTTAAGATGGCACAGTGAAGTGCCTGCCAACCAGCCACACAGTTGGCGGACGGACTCTGCCCAGAAGCTCCTCAGAAGACAGATGTGGTGATCTGTGTCTGAGCAGGCACTGCCTGGAAAACCACATGGAGTGGTTCTGCTCTGCACATCTGTGTTCATTGGATCAGAGCTAACAAGCATGACTTGATTAGAAGGGAGGAGACTCATAATTTTACATCAGAAAAAAAAAAGAAAAAAGAACAAATAATTCAACTGACCTTTGGGAGAGTTACTTGATATGGAGGGGTTATTTATAGGTCCATATGTCCAGAATAAGTTATCCGTGTCAACCCAGTTGTGAACCTCAGGGTGAGCTGACATTTGCGCTGGTGGAGTTTGCCTCATGGGTTCTCTGATGGGAATGGATCTGTGCTGCTTCTTCTCAGCTGTGTTTGGATAGGCTGGTGTTCTTAAGCACAATAACAGGGTGAACTTCTCCCAGCTTTTGGTAGGGAAAGGAAGGTTCCCTCTCTGTTTAGTAGCACTTTCATCTTGGTATTTCTCATCAAACAAAGGAAGGATCAGTCGTAATGCAGAAGGAATTTTGTTTTGTTTTGTTTGGGATCACAATTATAGGTTTTTTAATAGCATTTTATTCCATTAGGCCAACAAACTGTCCACTTTTTGAGGAATCCATTTATTCAGTGCACTTATTCATGAAATCACCACTTTCCTTTTTATGACTTTGCAAAGATTTTAAAGTCAGTAGCTACTAATTTTTTTAAAAGTCAATAAAAGCAGAGTTTATGGCTTAAACCTCAGCTCTATGTATTGCTTTCTGTTAAAAGAAACTGAGAGACCAGGTATTTTCATTCTTTTTATTGAATGGCAGAAAATATTAACAGTTAATTTCTCTCCATTCAGTCACATTTTATAACAAGTGTCAGCTAATCAAATTAATTAGAAAGAAAAGAAAGAAATCAACATTGGTTGGAGTCCTTTTTTGTACAAAGTCCCCCAAACCAAACCAAACTCACTGTTATGGTGACCTATGACACACCTATAGGACAGGATAGAACTGCCCTGGTGAATTTCTGAGACTACAACTTTTTAAAGTATAATTTTAAAATTTGTGGTAAAATATATATCACAGGACATATCCCCACCCTGCCCCCTCAAAAAAAAAACCAGACCCTAGAATTGCACTGTGTGGAGCAGAGCCTTCATTGCATGCATTTTTCCTGTTAGAATTAGAATAAAAAACTCACTCTGACTTAGTGCACCCGGGATCACCTGGGATGTTTCTTTCTGATAACAGTGAATTTTTTCATAAAAGCAGTTTCATTCAAACATTGTTTTTGTGATGGCTGATTTAAGAGGACAGTGTGTGGCTGTGAATGTGATGGCTGATTTAAGAGGACAGTGTGTGGCTGTGAAATTTTGTTTCCTGCTTGGGAAATATGCCACAAAAAGTGTTGTGACATTGAACACAGCTTACAAGGACAGCTCTATGGGGAAAGCTCAAGTATATCAGTGGGTTTTTTGTTTCAAAAAAGGTAAAATGTCAATTGATGACAAACTTTGTTCTGGATATCCATCAACTTTCCAAATGGACACAAATATATACTTGGTGCATTTAGAGTTTATTCCACCAGGTCAGACTGTTAATCAAGTTCCCTATTTAGAGGTTTTAAAATTATTGCAAACCAGTGTGTGACCCAAAAAAGGTCTAATTTGTGGCAGATGGGAGACTGTTTTGCCACCATGACAATGCATCTGCTCACACAGCCATCTCAGTGCGTTAGTTTTGACAAAAACACAACATGCTTCTCTTGCTCCACATACCATACTCACCTGGCCTCCTTTCATGTGACTTCCTTTTGTTTCCACGAATGAAGCAAGACATGAAAAGACAGTGATTTCACAATGGAGAAGAGGTGAAGGAAAAAATGAGGGAGGTGCTTCTCACCCATCCAAACAGATGAATTTGAAAAATGTTACCAAGAATCGAATCATAGATTTGGCAAATGTTTTAAGTGTAATGGAGAGTACTTGGAAGGTGATAAGGTTGTTTTGTAAACATAATTAAGTACAGAGCTTTGAAAAAATTCTGGTTTGTTTTGGGGTCCCTCTCATACAATAAAATGTTCTCCAATTTGACAACTTCTGCATGTAAGTCAGTATCGTTTATTATACTCTTCATGTTGTACAACCATTATTGATATCTTTTTCCAGAGGATTATTTTACCATAATTAAAATAAACTCAATGACCCCTAAGCACAGGTGCTTCCTTCATCACTTGTAACAACCATTGGTCAAGTTTGGTGTCTTTCTTCTTCTTTTAAGTAGCTTTATTGATATGATATTCACATATCATACACTTCCAATAGTTAAGTCACTTTTAAAAAGACATATATATATATATATATACACACACACACACATTTATAATTTGTTCTAGTCCTCTCTCGTCCCTCCCACATCCATTGTTTTCTTCCCAATTCCTCTCACCCTACCCATCAAGTCTCTGATAAACCATTGCATCACCTTTTGTTTCAGTACATCACTTCTTTTTTGCTTCATAAACCAGGAAAACTAACAGAAACAATAAAAAACAAAAATAAAACAAAGAGAATAAAAATAACATGTAGATAAAAATACAAATAAAAAGACCACAAACAGTATCTTAAAAGTCAGAGAAGTAATGTCTGCCAAAAATATATGTGAGCCTAGAGCAAATGCAGGTTTGAGTAAGAGGGACTTCAACTGCAAATATCATACCATGGTCTGATTCACCATAATCAAGTTTACAATAATAAAATTGGAACTCTTTACAAGGATAGAAAGCTCTGTCTTTCTCCTGTGGAACTGCTGGTGGTTTTGAAATTCTGACCTTGCAGTGAGCAGCCCCATGCATAACCACAGTGTGTGTGTGTGTGTGTGTGTGTGTGTGTAACTTTTCGCTTAAAAAAGGTCAAATCTAAAAAAAATCCAACAAGAGCAATAAAGGAAATCCCAAAATATCCGATACCAAGATTCTCCTAATTTTCTACCTTTGCTTTATAACTTTTTCTCTGTTACTCTGTTTCATTTTTTCTGAACGATTTCTAAGTTGTTTGCATGCATAATGTTGCTCTAACCCTTTGTACTTCTTCAGTGTGTTTTTCCTGAAAGTAATGTTTTCCTTACAAAGCCATGGTATAGCGATCAAATTCAGGAAATTTGATACTAGAAATATTTTATCAAATCTATAATTTATGTTCCTGTTTTTATCAATTGTACCCAAAATGTCTTCGGTAGTATTTTTGTTCCTTCAGTCTTGCATTTAATTGTTAGATCTATGGAACAGACATTTGGTCCCCATCTTCTTTTTCTGTATGACACTTCATCTGCTAAGAATATAGCACAGTCCATTAAAACTGCCCATCAGTTATAAAATTGAATTTTTAGTTGATGTATGTATTATGACTAGATTTTTATCTACATTCCTACCAGGAACACTACAAAGACTGAAGATTTCTTTTCAGGTTTTAGTGCTCTGATATGTAATATACTCATCTTTGTCTATGCAGAACTGTTACTTTGGATCACCTAGTTAAGACACTGTCTGTTTTATACCCCCTTTAAATTAATATTTCCCTTACTATTACTGCACCCTATGGACAGATGTAAGACACACGAAGATTACAATCTTTGTCAGACTTTGCTCCCACCCTAATTCACACATAACTCTTACTCTAACCAATCTTTATTCTGATGGTTACAAAATAGTAATGACCCATTTCTAACATTTCCTCTATATTAGTTGTTGGCATTTGACAGAAGAGAAACACCGTGTCTTTGCTACTATTTTAGATATCACTATATTATCAGCATGGGTTCATAGATTCCCATGCTGTAATCCACTGCTGCTGCTGTGCTGAATGCCACGGAGTCAAACCTGACCCATAGCAACCTTATGCACAACAGAAAGAAACGTTGCTCAGCATGGACCCATCCTCCTAATTGTTCCTAAGCTTGAGGAGAGTTGTGGTAGTAACGTAATCTGGTGTCAGTTTGAGACTAAAAGTAAAGGGTGGAGTTTAGTCTGCCAATCAGGTCGCAGCTTGAGGACCTCATTTGGAGCCCCTAAAGAGATAGATAGCTTGCTGGGGGCAGGACACATGTACTCCCTGCGAGGCATTCCTGACAATAAATTAGGTGAGGCCATGCTGTTGCAACCACAGCCCTGGAGCTGGAGGAGCCATGTGGAGACCCACAGCAGCACTGAGATGTTTCCACTGCTACTGGATCCAGAAGAATTCCCATCCACGGGCCTGTGATCTTCCTACACTCAGCGTCATTGCAAGTGTGACATGAGTCTGAAGAGGAATTTAGAGACTGGTACTGGACCTATGGGCTTAGGACTTGATCTAGTCTGGACTGGGATATTTTCTAAATGCATAATTTCTCCACAGACTAGTCTCCCTTGACAACATGTCCAAAGTATGTAGAATGAAGTCTCACTATTCTTATTTCTAAGAAGTACTCAGCTATATATTTTGCAAGACATTCTTTTTTTTAACCTTGGAGCAGTCAGTGATACTTTCAATATTGCTTTCCAACACCACAGTTTCAATTGCACTGATTCCACCCCTGTCATCTTTATTCAATGTCCAACTGTCACATGCATAGGAGGCAATTGAAGCTATCACGCATTGAGTCAGACACAGCTTAGTCTTCAAAGGAACGTTCTCTAAAGAGGTCTTGTGCAACAGATTAATACAATACTAATACAATACTTCTTTTGATCGTTTGACTGATGCTTCCATGAGCATTGATTGTAGTGCCAGCAAGACAACCTTTCTTGACAACTTAACCTTTTCTCCATTTATCATGGTGTTACGTATGGGTTCAGTTGTGAAGATTTGGGTCTTCTTGACACTACGCTGTGAGTCACACTGAAAGCTGCAATCTTTGAACTTCCTCAGCAATTGCTTCAGATCCTCCTTTCAGCAAACAAGGTTGTATATTGCAGGTTGTTAGTAAGCCTTCCTGCTGTTAATTGTCCTAAAGTTGGCTTTGAATCATGTATGAAAGTCTAGAATGAAAAATCACCTGTTCCCAGACCGTCCTCACAATCTTTGCTGTGCTTTTTCCATTATCGTAGCCACCATATCAATTCACCCCATGAAGGGGTTTGCTTATTGTAGTTGATCTTCTGCTTCATCACATATCATCTATTATTCTTAATTTGTTGATGCTCTCGTTTTTGTAGATTTGACCTCTAAGAGTGCCTTTAACCAAGGTATTGTGTTCTTTTGTTTGTTTGGATGTATTATCTTTTTGGTTGTTTTTAATTTAGGAATACTTCAACTTACATAAAAGTTCAAAGAGAATACAGAGAAACTCTGTATACACTGCACCCGACTTTATTCTGCTGTTAACACCTTACTTCACGATGGTACAGTTGTAACCATCTAGAAGTCAACCTTCATATATTGTGATTTATTAAATTCCACTTTTGTTAAATGCCATTAAATTTTCCTTAATGTCTTTTTTCTCTTGTTTTTTTTGTTGTTATTGTTGTTGTTCCAGGATCCATCTAGGACACCCACTGTCTTCAAGTTCATTTTGACTAAGAGCAGCCCTATAATTCAGGGTAGAACAGCTCCGTGGGGCTTGGGGTTTGTAAATTATAAATCTTTATGGAAGCAGATTGCCTTATTTTTATCCCGCAGTGCAGCACATAGGTTCAAACTGCCAGCCTTTTGCCTCGTCGGTCTATGTTTAGCCCACTGCACAACTCTGCCTGTGGTTCACGACCATGAAACTCTGAGAAATTTGAGCTACAAAGATAAGTCAAAAAGTGCTGCCAACAGGATTCCAGTTAATAAATGCCTTAATTTATTCCAAACAAAGTGTGTTCTAATATGTCACTCTCATTAGTGGATGACTGAAAGTTTTTTCAGCACTACATATGTATCAGTCTCACCACACTTGTACTTCTCCCATTACTGTGCCTTATAAAGCCAAGTCCATTCAAAGCAATGGCTTCTGAGGGGGTCTTGGGGGGCCAGTTAAGTTTGAGGCAGAGAGGCTAGTTCAACTAAATTCAAGACACAGAGTTTTACTATAAAGGGCTACTCTTGATAGATATTTTCAAAGGAAACAGGATGATAAGGAGGGCTTATCATGAAGGGCTTTAAGAAAATTGAAAACCCTTAATATATTACTTCTTGAGCTACTGTCTTATCTTACAAAAGCCTATTCCTGATGGTACTGTTTTTATTCTTCTTTAGCATGGCCATATTTTAGGTTTCTTAGCTTAGAAACACTTTCCCAGCAACACCTTCTGGATTACTGCAATTTATTTTCCAAACTGATCCAGCGGTTCATAATAGTGCAACCATAGCAGATCGTATGGAGGCTAAACTTACCTCATAGTCTACATGTTATGCAAACATATGTGGTGCCTTGTTTTAATATGTGGAGTCCCTGTGATTAATTCCTCTTTCTTTGCTGGTGGAATCCAGAATTATTGAAGCTTGTCTTGTTTTTCATTTGTTGTTTTCGGAGATACTTTTTAGAATCAAAAGTATACTCAGGTATAATTTATCACCCACTAGGTTAGAATATGTGTATATAGACATATAATATATATGTATATACACATGCATATATATATATTAGAAAGGCAATGGAGAAATAGCCACTTTCATACATTATTGGTAGGAATGCAAGCTAGTTCAATTCCCAAGGAGAGAATGTTTCAATATCTACAAAAGCATATATACACATACCTACTTTTACACAGAAATCTCATTTCTTGAAATCTACTCTGAAGATACATCTCAAACAATATGAAAATATACATGCTCAAGGTTATTCACTGCATCATTATTTATAATGGCAAAATATTGGATGCAGCTGCATTTCAAATGAGAACCATAACCAGTCTGAAAAGGAGAAAATACATAATTAAAGTATCTTTTGAATTTAACAAGATAATGTGTACATTTAGTCTAGGGAGAAAATTACATTACAAGAAAATCTTGAACTCTTTTGTAGTTTTGTTTTTCATAGTGCTATCAATGTTGCAATTCTGAAATGAATTTAAATGTGTGGTAGAGATAAGTAAATGATGTAGAAAATGTTGATGATGTTAAAAGTGCCAGGTTATCACTTTAGGGGGAAGATACACAGAATTCAGGAAACAATAGAGAACACTCTGGTTGGTTTGAAGCTGTACATATCAGTATGATTCTGTACATTTATATAATATATACTCTCACATTCTGTCTTCTGAAAGGGTCTTAATCAAAAGCAGTTTAGTAGTAATAAGCCTAGTTAGTGTCCTGATAAATTTCTTGGTAAATTTCAGAACTTTTTGGAGAAATGACAAATTCCGGTAAAAGAATAACAAGTTGAGGTAAAATGATCTTTTTGTGTCAGACAATAAGAAATTACTCCCCCAAATAAATGATTGGATATGTCAAAATGACACAAGGCAGTATTCCCTAATGCTGTCAAGATTATAATCAGCAATACTCTGAGAAAATGTCACAGGCCAGAGGATTGTAAGGGGATGAACAACTAAATGTAATGTACCACTGGGGGTAACACATTGCACTTAGTTGGCACATCTCTCTAGTCTTCTCTGACCTGTATAATTCTCAGACTTTCATGGTTGTGGACCACAGGCAGAGTTGTGCAGTGGGCTAAACATAGGCCGACTAGGCAAAAGGCTGGCAGTTTGAACCTACCTGCTGTACTGCGGGTTAAAAATAAGGCAATCTGCTTCCATAAAGATTTATAATTTACAAACCCCAAGCCCCACGGAGCTGTTCTACCCTGAATTATAGGGCTGCTCTTAGTCAAAATGAACTTGAAGACAGTGGGTGTCCTAGATTGATCCTGGAACAACAACAAAAAAAAAAAAACAAGAGAAAAAAGAAGACATTAAGGAAAATTTAATGGCATTTAACAAAAGTGGAATTTAATAAATCAAAATATATGAAGGTTGACTTCTAGATGGTTACAACTGTATCGTCGTGAAATAAGGTGTTAACAGCAGAATAAAGTTGGGTGCAGTGTAGATAGAGTTTCTCTGTATTCTCTTTGAACTTTTATGTAAGTCATAGTATTCCTAAATTAAAAGCAAAAAAAAAAGGGAACACATCAAAACGAACAAAAGAGCACAATACCTTGGTTAAAGGGGCTCTCACAGGTCAAACCTACAAAAACAAGAGCATCAACAAATTAAGAATAATAATAGATGATATGTGATGAAACAGAAGGCCAACTGAAATAAGCAAACCCCTTCATGGGGTGAATTGATGTGGTGGCTACAATAATGGGTAAATTACAGCAAAGATTGTGAGGATGATCTGGGACCAGGCGATTTTTCATTCTAGATTTTCATGCATGACTCAAAGCCAACTTTAGGACAATTAACAGCAGGAAGGCTTATTAACAACCTGCAATATACAACCTTGCTTGCTGAAAGGAGGATCTGAAGCAATTGCTGAAGAAGTTCAAAGATTGCAGCTTTCAGTGTGACTCACAGCGTAGTGTCAAGAAGACCCAAATCTTCACAACTGAACCCATACGTAACACCATGATAAATGGAGAAAAGGTTAAGTTGTCAAGAAAGGTTGTCTTGCTGGCACTACAATCAATGCTTATGGAAGCATCAGTCAAATGATCAAAAGAAGTATTGTATTAGGTTAATCTGTTGCACAAGACCTCTTTAGAGAACGTTCCTTTGAAGACTAAGCTGTGTCTGACTCAATGCGTGATAGCTTCAATTGCCTCCTATGCATGTGACAGTTGGACATTGAATAAAGATGACAGGGGTGGAATCAGTGCAATTGAAACTGTGGTGCTGGAGGACAATATTGAAAGCATCATGGACTGCTCCAAGGTTGAAAAAAAAAGAATCTGTCTTGCAAAATATATAACTGAGTACTTCTTAGAAATGAGTGGTGAGACTTCATCCTACATACTTTGGACATGTTGTCAGGGGAGACCAGTCTCTGGAGAAATTATGCATTAAGAAAATATCCCAGTCCAGACTAGATCAAGTCTTAAGCCCATAGGTCCAGTACCAGTCTCTAAATTCCTCTTCGGACTCATGTCACACTTATAATGACGCTGAGTGCAGGAAGATCACAGGCCAGTGGGTGGGAAGTCTTCTGGATCCGGTAGCAGCGGAAACATCTCAGTGCTGCTGTGGGTCTCCACATGGCTCTTCCAGCTCCAGGGCTGTGGCCGCAACAGCATTGCCCCACTTGGTTTTTTGTCACTTAATATAAAAATTTAGTCCTGAGGAAATCAATCTAATAATGAAAAATTTTTTTGGAATTCTTATTCCAGCTGGATATCTTGATTCATAATATATTTGGGGGACAAGTTGTATGTTTTAAATTCCTCCAACTGTTCACACAAAAGAGCAGGAAAGTTGTGCTGACAAATTATTTTTCATCATGAGATGTGCCTGTTCATTCTTCATCAGAAGGTGAATGTGAATCTGGAAATGGTAAGTTATCAAATGAATTACTATATCAATAAGCTGCAATGTCAACTCTTACATTCTTAGGGAACAGAAGCTTAACAATTTAATTTATGTTTACATGATGATCTTATCAATATCAAATGATTACATTTACATGATGAAAAGATCAATAACTGATGATATTTTAGAAACTGGGAGTGAATATATATTTTTAAAGGCATGTAGTGTGAAATTTTATATGTACATGAAGAGAAAGTAATGACAATAAAATAAATGCATAAAGCATTTGCTATGCGTGAGATACTGTTCTAAGTCCTGGACATATATGAAACCCTTTTAAAAATATCAGTTAGTGAAAGGTTAAAGATTTTAATTCAAAGAATGATTGATAATATAGTGAAACTAATCAATAAGGTAGGATAAAATGGACAAGTTATTGTGACACCAGATGTGTCCTGAAATATTTATACAGCACCTTTTAAATATGGCACAATACTGGAGTCAATTCATTCAATATTAGACCATCAATGTTTTATTAGATTTATAAGAGAGAGGAATGAATGATTAATTTCTCATGGAGAAGGAGAAAGCTTTGCAGAGAACATGAATCTGAGAAGACATTGAACAGGAAAATTGTTTGGCTACTTGAGACCTATAAAAAGAACTTAAG
Source organism: Nesogale talazaci (assembly GCA_004026705.1). Lineage (NCBI taxonomy): Eukaryota > Metazoa > Chordata > Mammalia > Afrosoricida > Tenrecidae > Nesogale > Nesogale talazaci. The sequence continues at coordinate 34,481 of PVJH01011653.1, read as the reverse complement.
GAAATAGAATTTCTTGGGGGCATTCTTTTAAGACTTAAACAAGAAGTACTTTAAAACCAATATTTCTTGAACTAGATGTCCAAATAAAATTACGTTCTTCATCTTCTGAGTAAAGTATGCTGACTGATAGCCAAGCAAGACTGAATGCTCAAGACTATTAGATCAATCTCTAGAAGGACAATGTATTTCAGTATCCATGAGTTAAGTCACAAATTCAAAGATCATTGACTTTGTCTTAAACTTTACTAGGGCTTATAACTTAGCAAATTGAATTGTTTAATTAAATATTTATGCCAGTTGTACTTATATAATTAGAACTTTAATTAAATATTAAGTAAATCAATGAAATGAGAGTTTAAAAAAGGAAAGTTATTATTCTTTTTAAAATGTAAATGGATGCTTTGGAAAGAGTCCATAAAGACAGTCACAAATTAAAAGATATTATGTTCAATTATGTTGTGTTATTCCGGGTTGACTAGAGAAACAAATCCAGAGACACTCATATGCGTTTAAGAGAGAAGTTTATATCAAAGAGTAATTGTGCATTAAGAAAACATCCCAGTCCAGTCCAGATCAAGTCCATAAGTCCAATATTACCCCATAAATTGATACTAGCCTATAAATTCCTCTTTAGACTCAGGCAGCCATGAAATTATGCTGAATGCAGGAAGATTACAGGCCAGTGGGTAGAAAGTCTTGTGAACTCAGTGATGGTGGAAGTATCTCAGTGCTGGTGTGGGTCTCCATGTGGTTCCTCCTGATTCACAGCTCTGAATCTATCAGTGTAGCTCCATGTAGCTTATTAGCAGGAATATCTTCCTAGGAAACAGTGTATCTGGCCTCCAGCAATCAATATATCTCCATTATGCCTCCAAGTGATATCATCAAGCTGAGACCTGATCGACACACAGAACTCCACCCATTCAGTCTTAATAGTTTAAAGTCAACACCAGATTATGTAATTACCACATATGTTTATACAAGAACTGAAAGGTCAGAGATTATAATATAAAAAGTTGTATTTAGGGGTTGAACCCCAGTGGTGTAAGTGTTTGAGTGCAAGACTGCAGCCCACGGGCTTGGTGGTTCAAATCCAGTGGCCGCTCTCAGGAGCGGTGCTGGAAAGCTTCCCTAACCACCAGAGGGCAGTGATGCCTCCTCCCCCAAAAACTTGTATTCTAAACTCAGATTGCACCACCATTGCTAGTATCATTGAAGTCTTGTACAGTATTTATTTCTGACTCTAATTCTACCTTACAAATCATGCTAAACCAGAGCATGTACATGGGTACAGATAAGAGCTAGAAACACAGATAAACCCCTCAGGACCAGTAATGATTGTATCGATACCAGGAGGGTAAGGGTGAGGTGGGAGGAGAAAGGGGGACCTGATTACAATGATCTACATACAACCCCCTCCCAGAGGGACAGACAACAGAAAAGTGGGTGAAGGGAGACATTGATCGGTGTAAGACTTGAAAAAATAATAACAATTTATAAATTTCAGGGGGAAGAAGGGAGGGGGAAATTAGGCGCTGATATCAAGGGCTCAAGTAGAAAGAAATGCTTTTGAAAATGATGATGACAGCAAATGTACAAATGTTCTTGACACAATGGATTCTGATAAGAGCTGTATGAACTCCCAATAAAATGTTTTTTTAATGAAGACGATCTTCTTCAAAATTATTTGGGTTACTATATATACTCACCAAAAATGAGTTTTTCAGCACATTTTTTATGCAGTTTTTGTGGTGAAATTAGATGCCTTGGCTGATATTTGGGTCAGCTTATACTTGAGAATATACCGAACTTAAGAGAAAATAGAACTAGAATTGTAGGTTGTTACCCATGAATTAAATTGCACAAGAAGTATGTGAAATTTGAGTCAAGTACTCATACTCAAAAGGTAAATCATGGGTCTATATTAAAAATGGGCCAATGGGGGGAAATTATATACATATATATCCATGTTTATTATAGCATCATTCACAATAGCAAAGAAATGGAAATAACCTAAGTAACCATCAAAGAATAATGGATAAATATACCTTGCTACATGCAAAGAAGGGAATACTATGCATCATTAAAGAATCTATGAAACACCTCATAACATAGACGAGGCCAAAGGACATTATGCTGAGTGAAAGAAGTCAATCATTAAAGACAAATATTACATGTATTATAAAAAGTCAAGAATCACACAGAAATAGCTACTGAGTAACAAGCATGAAAAGACCTCCTCCACAACTACCAAAGATCCCGCCAAGAGGGAAGTTCTGTACTCCCTGGAAGCCATAAAAACAACATAAAAGCAAGTATGCCCAAATTTCTTAAAGTTGGAGATCAACAAAAACTGCTGATTGCTGGTGACTGACTCATCACCATTGACTAGCAGTCCAAGCCATTTCTGTGCACTCCTGTCCTGCACAGGCTGATCCTTGCCCATCCAGCAAAATCTTTTGGCTCTGAGGGCCCTGTATCTGTAACAGACCACTTGGACTGCTTGGTTCATACATACTCACTACCCAAGCAGCACCTTTTCATATGTTTTCTCCTTCCTTTCTCTCTCTCTCTCTCTCTCTCTCTCTCTCTCTCTCTCTCTCTCTCTCTGTCTGTCTTTCTTTCTTTCTTCCTTCCTTCCTTCTCCTGTGTTCCATTCTACATGCCCCTCACCCTTGAAAGGCAGACTTGTGCACACATCAACTCTGCCAGTGGATCAGGAATCTTCACCCAAACTGTACTTTTCTTTTATTTTGGATTACTCTCTGTCCCCTTTTCCCCCACTTACACTCTCTTCCTGTGAGACCTTACTCTGGTGCAGATTATGTACACCTCACAAACAAACACAGCAAGCACATGGATCTGGGCACACCCATCCAAATCAATTTTTAAAAACATCCCCTCCCCCTTTTCTCACAGATGTGTCCACATGGGGCTACCTAGCAATAAAACTCAGGACCTAGGGAAAGCCTTCTCTTCCCTGCACACTTAAATTTTTTCCTTCTATTTTTTCTTCTCATCTTTTTCTTTCTTCTTTTGTCTTCTTACTTCTTGTACCTTATCTCTTTTATTCTTCCTTCTCTTTGCTTTTTAAGATTTTTTCTTTTCATCTTTCTAATGTTTTATTTCTTCTAAATATACATATATGTATCCTCCTCTTCTTGCCTGATTATTTTCTTACATTTTCCTCTTTTGCTGCTAATTATCTCTTTCTGGTCTTTCTGGTCTCGCTCCTTTCCATCATATTCGAGTATATTTCTATGGAACCTATTAATTATAATTACCTCTGTGAAGATACTTTTCCCATTATTTTTATAAATATTTTGCTCTATTCAGAGGGCCCATTATTATTATGATTACTTTTATTTTATCCTCTCTCTTCTTCACCACCAGTTTCCAACATAGTTATCTTTCTATGTTTTACTGTATTACCACACTATATGTTTTCTGGCTCTTTTTTGTTTGCATCACTGCCCTCTGGTGGGAGTGGGAGGCCCAGCCTTGCTCCTGGAGAGCTGCTGCTGGATTTGAACTGCCAACCCAGTGGGCTGCAGTCCCACACTCAACTATTATGCCACTGGGGCTCAGCCCTTTCTGGCTCTTGTAGATCTCTCTTGTGTCAATAAATAGGGCCAAATGACCTACCATACCCAAACTTCCCATACACCACTAATAGCTCCACCATGATGATACATAAATAGCAGTCAATCATATAACAGTCTCAAAAACAAAGAAACACAAAAACAAACAACTGAAAATAATCCCACCCCATGGAATACTTCAAAAAGAGCCCCTGGCAAATACAATTCAGAAGAATGGTGTTTTGGTGCTTTCAAAAGCTCATGAGAACAATTGAATAAATTGAAAAACCGGACACCTTACACCAAAAAAAATTACCACATATAAGCAATAAGATAAAAATAACTAGACAAAAATTGTAAAGGACCTGAGTAATAGAATGAGGGGAAGTGGAAAATTGAGTCAGTGAACTCAAAGACAATTACTCTGATTGTAGACAAGAGAGAAATAATTAACAAAAGAGTAAAGGAATCTAAAGAAAAATAACATGTCTCATCAGGGTCCTGGGGGTAGAAGAAAAAAACCTAAACAGAAAATTGATATGAGTAATCATAGAAGAAAATTCAGCCAACATCACAAAGGAGAAATAACTATTCAAGAAGCTCAGAGAACTCCAAACAGGATAGAATTACAAAAGAAAAGCTAACCAATATAACATAGTCAAAGTACAAAGAAAAGGGGAGAATCCTGTGTGCAGCCAGGGACAAAAAGAACAGTCACTGACAAAGGAAAACCTTAAGGATAAGCTTGGACTTCTCAGCAGAAATTATGCAGACAAGATGGCAATAAAGTGAGCCACATGATCATATCAATAAATTCAGGAAAAACAGTTGACAATATCCAACAACTATTTCTGATTAAAAACACTCTAAAAAGCAGGAGTACACAGGACATCCCCCAATAGGATAAAGGTTCTCTATAAAAAGCCAATGTTCATCAATCCCATTGAGAATAGGAATCAGACAAATAGGCGCCTTTCACAACTCTGATTCAATATCATAAAGGAAGTCATATCCAGAAATATTAGGCCACAAAAATAAATAAAGGGTATACAATCGAGTGAAGAACAAGTGAATTTCTCACTGTTTGCAAATGAATCCATTTTATATGTAAAAAACTGCCTCTAAAAAACTCAATGCCATCAAGTCAATTCTAACTCATTGTCAAGTCTAACACTACAAGGCAGGATAGAACGGCTGCTGTTTGTTTCTGAGACTGCAACTCTGTATAAGAGAAAACCTCGTTTTCCTCCTGCAGAATAGCTGCTGATTTCAACTACTGACCTTCCACTGAGAAGCCAAAAGAACTCAAAAAAAAAAATGAACAAAGTAGAAGGCCTCACACTATCTGACTTCAAAACTGATTACACAGTCACAGTAGTCCAAAGAGTCTGCAAGTGGTACAAGGATAGAAACATAGACAAATTGAACATATTAGAATACTCAGAAGCAAATACATCAATCTGTAGGCAATGATTTTCTTCTTTTATCCTTTTATTGGGGGCTCATACAACCCTTATCACAATCCATACATAAATAAGTCCATTGTGTATCAAGCACATCTGTACATCTGCTGCCCTCATCATTCTCATAACATTTGCTTTCTAAGTCCTTGCCATCAGATCCTTATTTCCTTCCCTTCCTCCCCATTGCCCCCGATAAACCCTTGATAATTTATAAATTATTAGTACTTTGTCATATCTTACATTGTCTGTTGTCTCCCTTCACCTATTTCCCTGTGTCCATCCCCCCAAAATGAGATTATGTGTAGACCCTTATAATGAGTTTCCCCTTTCTACTCCTCCTGCCCTCCACCCTCCTGGTGTCGCCACTCTCATCCCTGGACCTGGAGGGATCATCTTTCCTGGATTCCTTATGTTTTCTGATCCTTTCTGTGCCAGTGCATATCCTCTGGTCTAGCCAGATTTGTAAGGTAGAATTGGGATCATGATAGTGGAAAGGAGAAAGCTATGAAGATCTAGAGGAAAGTTGTATGTTTCATCGTTGCTACACTGCACCCTAATTAATTTGTCTCCTCGCTGTGACTCCTCTGTGAAGAGAAGTCCGTTACCTAGAGATGGACTTGGAGTAAAGTGACCAGATTTTAAGTGGGATACCATTGACTGGGGTGAGGGGGGGTGGTTCTTGCTTAAAAATTTAGTCTATATGAGCAACAAAAATTTTCATAGAACACACAAATAGTATTGTAATATATTTATTTTAATTTTAAAACACTGCGGGACATTGTTAAACTGTTAAAAAGCAGGATGCCTGGTCACTTTAACTTTGGGTCCCCAACCTGTCCTCCCCCTCATTTTCACCAATAACATTTTTAGTTCCTTGATGCCTGATATCTTATACTTTTGACACCTCATGGACACTCAGAATACTGTGCTTTTTCCATGTGGGCTTTGTTGCTTTTGAGCTAGATGGCCACTTGTTTATCTTCAAGCCTTTAAGACCCCAGAAGTTATGTCTTTTGATAGCAGGGCACCATCAGCTTTCTTCATCATATTTGCTTATGCATTCATTTGTCTTCAGCAATCCTAACAGTAAGGTGGGAACACAATGATATGGTTTTATGTTCTTTGATGCCTGATCCCTTTGACACCTCGTGGTCACACAGGCTAACGTACTTCTTCCATGTGGGCTTTGTTGCTTAAGAGATAGATGGCTGCTTTAAGACTTTAAGATCTTTAAGACTCCTGATGTTATAACTTTTGATAGTTGGGCACCATCAGCTTTCTTCATCACCATTGCATATGCACACTTTTGTCTTCAGCGATCCTGTCAGGATGGTGAACATCATGGAATTAGGCAATGATTTTAACAACGGACCAAAAACATTAAATTGCGGTGAGTGTGTGTGTGTGTGTGTGTGTGTGTGTGTAGTGGTCGTGGTGGTGAGGAAACCAACTTCAACCAAAGTTTCTGGGAAAATTGGCTCTCTGCAGAATGAAAGAGGACCCATACCTCATCCTATGCACAAAAACAAACAAGTTGAATCAGAAATCTAAATGTAAATACCAGAGCTATGAGAATCATCACTGAGAAACTTGAGTTAAATTTTAAGGGCACTATTGTAGGGCATATGCAATATCAAATATAAAAATGGAATCATATATAGCATAAGACAAAATAAATGAATAAAACCTACTGAAAAGATTCTATCAAAAGATTAAAAAGAGAATCTATGGACTGGTAAAATATCTTTATTAATGACACAATGAAGAGGGGAATTATTACTAGAGCATATAGAATTCTAAAACAGCTCAGAAAGAAAAAATCCAAATTAAGTGGTAATCCAATACCCTATCATTTTATTTCCCTTTTTAAATTGGCTTCAGTTTTTAATAGCTTCTACTTTTTTTCATTTGGGGTTTTTCCATGTTTTTTATAGTTGTTGCAATCAGGTATTTAAAATGTATTTGTTTGCTTCCTGTTTGTGTTTCATATAAGTTTTATATGTAAAAATCTAGGAGAGGTAGTTCTATAGAGACAGTAATTGGCTTATTAATTGCCTAGGGGCATGGCAGGGAATGATTGGAGGAAATGGGGAGCTAACAACAATGAGTATGTGAAGAAAATGTTCTAAAACCAATGTGATAGGGATTGCACAAATATTATTATTATTATTATTAATTTATATTAGATGTGACAATATAACTTTAAAATTTATTTTATTGGATCTCTGACAGCTCTTAGAACAATACACACATATGTCTATTTTGTCAAACACATCTTTACATTTGTTGTCATCTTTTTCAAAACATTTTGTTTCTACTTGAGCCCCTCACATCAGCTACTCAGTTTTCCTCCACCCTCCCCCGTGCCCCCTTGATAATTTATAAATTCTTCTTTTTTTCATATTTTACACTTACTGCTGTCTCGTTTCACCTACTTTTCTGCTGTGCTTTCCCCTGGGTGGGGGCCATATGTTTATCATTGTGATCTGTTCCCCCTCCCCTACCCCCATACCCCACTCTTACCCTTCTAGCATTGCTGCTGCCCTTATTGATCTTGAGGGGTTTATTTGTTCCAGGTTCCCTGAGTCTTTAGCTCTTATCCGTAGCAGTATACATGTCCTGGTCTAGATGGGTAAGATAGAATTGAGGTCACGGTACTGTGTGTGTATGTGTGTGTGTGTGTGTGTGTGTGTGTGTGTGTGTAAAGCATAAAAGAACTAGAGAAAGATTGTGTTTCATCGGTGCTATACTGCACTCTTATTGGTTCTCCTCTTCCTTGTGGCCGTTCTGACAGGGACTTGTCCAATTGACTACTGATGGGCTTTGGTTCTCCACTCTGCTTTCCCCCTCATTTCAATTGCTATGCTTTTTATTTCTTTAGTTTGAGGTTTTTCTTTGATGCATGATACCTAATCCCATCAATACCTCATGATCTCACAGGCTGCTGTGTTTCATCCACGTGGGCTTTGTTGTTTCTCAGTTAGATGGCCATTTGCTTATCTTCAAGCCTTTAAGATGCTATATCTTTTGATAGCTGGCACCATTAACTTTCTTTACCACATTTGTTAATGCATCCATTTTGTCTTCAGTGATCATGTTAGAAAAGGGGAACATCACAGAGTGTGGTGTTAGTAGAACAAATTGCTCTTGCATTGAGGGAGTACTTGAGTAAAATCCCAATATCTATCTGCTACCGTAGTCCTTTATAAATAAATATATGGGCATAATTCTATTCTCTGTCATTGTATATAAATGTATGTACATATGAACATGCCTGTATTTAGACCTCTATAACTGTGTTATGCCTCCCAGTTCTTTTCTCTATTTCCTTGTTCTTTTTTCACATCCCAGTATCATGTTTGGCCTTTATTCAGGTTTTGGCAATTCCTCTTTCCTACATTGCCCTTGTTCGAGCCCCTCCTCTCCCCCCATCCCAAGCATCCTGGGCCATCAATTTTACATCACTTATTCTTCCCATATCCCTGGGTTTCTTGGCACCCCTCTCCTTTTCTTCCATCTCTCCCTCTCCCGCATACCCCTAGAACCGTCAGTCCCATTGTTCTCTCTTCCGGATTGTTCATCCAGTCTATCTTGTCCAGACACCAATAAAAATATTTTTTAAAGTGACAGAGTACATGAACAAACAATTCACCAAAAACGACACTTAAATAACTAGTGAAACCATGAGGGGAAATGTTCACAATCATTAGACATCTGGTAGATGCAAACAAAAAACAAAAATGAGTTCTCTATCACCTTATGCTCAACTACAGCCCAGCACAAACTTCAGATAGCAACAAATGGTGGACAGAATGTGGAAAGACTGGCTTTTTTTAACACAGATAGTGAGCTGGTTGTAATTCCAGAAACTATGTCATTGGTATTTCCATTGCCAGCAGGATCACCCAAAGCAGATTTCAGCAGAGGTTTCCAGACTAAGAACAGACAATGAAAAGGGACTCCGTTTCCCATAGCTTAGCTTCACCATATTACCAGCTTCTGAAGGCCTAATACATGGAATAAGAATTTGTCAGAGATGGTGTCCGAAGATGGGCTCCCTGGAAATGAGACTGAGAAGGAGCTGATTTCTCAGTGGGAGGTCGACCATGGTGATGTAAGTTAGAGTCTGTGGAAACAAAGCCTTCAGGGTCTTCATTTGCTGGTGGAGTCTGACGCAACGTAAGAAGCAGGAGCTGCAAAAATCTGCTGATGATCAGACGTGGAATGTGAAAAGCATGAGTTTAGGAAAATTGGAAGTGGTCAAAAAGAGTGATATGCTAGTCAATAGTGAGTTGAAATGGACTTATATTGGCCATTTTGAATCAGAAAATCATAATTTATTGTGCTGGAAATAATAAAGTCAAGAGGAATTGCATAAGATTCATTGTCAAAATGACCTTGTGAAATCAATCGTAAAGTACAATGCTTTCTGTGATAGGATTATATTTCTTTGCCTTCAAGGAAATCCAATCACTATAACTGCTATTCAAATTTATACATAATTACAAAAGATAGTGATGCAGAAATTGCTGGAATCCACAAAGGTCTTCAATCAGAAATTAATCAAACATGTACTCAAGATGTATTGAAAATTATTGGTGATTTGAAGGCAAAATTTGGATACAAAGAAGCAGGAACAGCAGTTGGGAGATATAAATTTGGTGACAGAAAGGAAGCTGGATGTTACGTGACAGAATTTTGTAATACTAATTACTTTTTCATAGCAGATACCTCTTTTCAAGAACACAATATGGATTCTCCAGAGGGAATACATTGAAATCAAATTGATTAGATCTGCGGGAAGGGATGTTGGAGTTAATATCAGCAGATAAAATCAGGCCATCAATTATTTGTATGTAAGTTCATGATAAAGCTGGAGAAAATGAAAACAAAATCACAAGAGCTAACAGACAGCCTTGAGTCTATCCTTCATGAATTTTGAGACCATCTCAAGAACAGATTTGATGCAATGAACACTAATGATAGAAGACCTGATAAGTTGTGGGAGAATATCAAGAACATCGTTCTTGAAAATAGCAAAGTATACTTAGAAAGACAGGAAATCAAGAAAATAGCAAAGTAGCTGTCAGAAGAGACTCTAAAACTTGTCCTGAATAGTATGTCACCGATGCAAATGGAGAAGGTGATCGAGTAAAAAAGCTGGATAGAAAATTTCAAAGCAAACATCAAGAGGACAAATCCAAATAGTATAATGTGTAAAGACATATAATTAAAAAATCAAAACAATAACACATTCAGCTTATCTTAAACAGAAAGAACACATCAACATTTCCAGCCTCAACTTGAAATATTGAAAGATTCTATAAGCCAAGTATTGAATGATGTAAGGAGCAACATAAGAAGGAAAGAATACACAGAGTCACGTTACCAAGAAAAACTAGTCAGTATTCCACTATTTCAGGAGGTAGTACATGAACAATAACCAAGATAGTGAAGGAAGAATTTCAGTCTGCACTCAAGGTATTAGTCAAAAATGGGCTGCAGATTGATGGTGTACCAATTGAAATGTATCAACAAGATAATGAAGCTCTGGGAACACTCGCTCAAGAGCTATTTACTCAACTATCTGGAAATATGTGTACATATATATATATCCATTGCAAAGAAAGGTAGCCCAACAGAATGTTCAAATTATAGAAGAGTATAATTGATATTACATCCCAGTAAAATTTTGAAGAAGATCAGCCCAAAATGGTTGCAGCAGTGCATGACCGAGAGAGCTACTAGAAGTTCAGGCTGGATTTAGTAGAGGATAAGGAACAAAGGAGATCATTGCTGATGTCAGATGAATATTGGCTGAAAGCAGAGAACTCCAGAATAATGTTTACTTGTGCTTTATTGACTATGGTAAGACATTCAACTGTGTGAATTATAGCATACTATGGATAACCTTTTAAAAGTGTGTTTATTCTAGAATACTTCCTTGTGGTCACACAGAATTTATACATGGTTGAAGAGGAAATTGTATGAAGGGAATACTGGGTAGTTAACAAATCAGGGAAGGTGTGCAATCGAGCTGTAACCTCTCATCATACTTATTCAATGTGAATGTTTAGCAAATCATCAGAGAAACTGACTTCTTTGAAGAAGAACGTAGCAGCAGGTTTGGAGGAAGTCTTATTAACAGCCTTCAGTTATGCAGATGACCCAATTTTGGTTGTTGAAAATGAGGAGGCCTGGAAGCACTTGCTGATAAAGATCAAGGATTTCAGTTTTCAGTCTAGATTTCAACCCAGTGGAAAGAAGACCAAAATTCTGATACCTGGATCAATCAGTAACCTCATGATACATGTGGGAAAGGTAGAAGTTGTCAAGGATTTGTCTTGCTCGTGTCCACAATCAATACTCAGCGAAGCAGCAGTCAAGAGACTGAAATATGTGTGGCCCTGTGTAAATCTGCTGCACCAGGTCTCTTCACGTTGTCGAAAAACAGCAAGACTACTTTTATTTAAGATGCACCTGACCAAAGCATGGTATTCTATGCCTATGAAAGCTAGATATTAAATAAAGACAGAAAAAGTAAGGCATTGGAATTGTCATGCTGGAAAATACTACTGAAAGTACTATGGATGGCTAATGGAAGAAACAAATTTGTCTTGCAAGGACTGCCGGAGTGCTCCATAGAGGCAAGCGTGTTGAGACTTCCTCTGACACGCTTTGAATGCATTGTTAAGAAAGACTCTAGGACTAGTTGGTCCCTGGAGAAAGATGTGTGTAGAAAAGTAAAAGGAAAGCAAAGAGCAGCAAAGTAATGGAATGGGCTGCCACGGTCACTACAACAGTGAGCTCAAGCAAATGAGCAATTGTGAGGGTGGTGCAGAACTGGCCAAGGTTTTGTTCTGTTGGTGTGGATTGGAGCCAACCTAACAACTTTACCAAGCAAGATGTCCTTCTCCAGGGACTGCTCTCTCTTGACAGCATGTCCAACGTACGTGAAATGAAGTCTTGTCCTCCTGAGCTCTCAGGAGCGTTATGGCTTTGCTTCTTCCAAGAAAGCTTTGTATTTTGGCTGTCCAAAGTACTCTCAATAGTCTTCGCCAACTCTATCATTCAAATGCATCGGTTACCCATTGGTCGTCCTTATAGAATGTCCTATTTCACATGCTTATGAGGCAATTGAAAAACATCATGGCTTGGGTTAAGCATTCCTGATTCCTAAAGTAGCATCTTTCGTTTTCAACACTTTAAAGAGGTTTTGTGCCCAAATTTACCCAATGTAATATGTACTATTTTTCTGTGGTATACGGTTGTATGCAACTGCTTGTATTTCTCCTCTTCAACCATACCACCATGATCATTTTGTTCACTGAAGATTTCTATTGAATTACTGCCAAAGATAGTGCACTGTCTTGATCTTACAGGAGAAGAAAAGAGATGTTTAATTAACTGAAGCCTACTTTTTGGAAACAGGATATTGAATGACCAAATAACCTGCATATCTAAGCATCATGCCTCATACATTCAAAATGACATGAAACACCCATTTAGTGGGTGTTCTAACTACTAGAAAACACTACATGCAGAGAAATCTCGGAACTCAATTCTGTAACAGTTGAGTCACCTTTACAAAGAATCTGATGTGAATCTATTTCTGTTAACAAAGCCATATAGTTTAAAGCAGCAGTTCTCAACCTGTGGGTCGCGTCCCCATTGGACGTCAAACCACCTTTCACAGTGGTTGCCCAAGTGATAACAGTAGCAAAATTAGAGTTATGAAGTTGAAATGAAAATTTTATGGTGGGGGGGGTGTGTCACCACAACATGAGGAATTGTACTAAAGGGTCATAGGATTAGGAAGGTTTAGAACCTCTGTAAAGGGAGTTTAGTTAATGTCATCAAAAGGCCACCAATCATAGAACTTGAGCAAAGCCAGAACAAAGAGATAAAGCAGAATGAGTTTGCTCATTTTCAGGCTGTGAGGATAATTTGCATCTGTAATTTTATTCAGGAGATACCAGATGGAGGATAAATAGATTTCTGTTTTTGTTTATCTTTCTATAGACCATTCATTGGGTTAAACCATCCTTGTGAAAAGTTGTCTTGACGATTTTGATTCACTAACATTATCTTTGGCTTACAAATGCAAAAAGATCCGCTGATAATTTACAAATGCCATTTCTATTTAGTGACTCTTCCCACTTCCCCTGCACCCTACTATCCTAAATTAAGGGGCTTAATTTAAATTAAGTTAGGCAGCTTTCTATATTACTGTACTTAGACCCTTATTCCAAGTTCCCAAAAGAATTTAAGTTCTATTGAAATGATAATCATAGTTAATGTGTATTAAGCATTCACTAATTATCAAATTTTTATATAAAGTTATTCATCCACACAGAAATTTTGTAATATAGGTATAGTTATCATTCTTATTTTAAAATGAGAAAATGAGAGACGGATAGGTTAAATGTCTCTTAGACATAAAGGTCTGTCTTTGGATGCAGAAAGTTTAGCACCAGAAATTGAAAAGTTAGAAAGTGATATTTAGAGATACACAGTACAATTTTTTACAGGAAATAATAACTTGATTTTATTCAAGTTTAATTTAATTGACTCAATTTTCTTCTTTCACATGTCAAATAAATGCTAACAATTTTAAAGGCACTGAAATAAATATAAAGATGAAAATTTTATCTCTACCATAAAATTTTTAAACACTTTTTCGATGTTCCTGAAGTGTGTATATATTTTATATAGCTGTAATTGTAGCCATCAAAATTTTATAACTGTACATTTTCAATTAATAGTAAATCATAAAGAGTTTCCATGCTGCTATATAGTGTTCATAATTATTTTTAATATCTTTATGATGTTCTCTGTAGTTAACCTAATCAATTGATATAACTATTCTTAGTTTGATTCATAGTTCATTTTAATCCTTCTATGATCATAAGTAGTATGGCAATAAATAGTTTATTGCTCATACTTTATCCCTCAACTTTAATTACTCCCATAGAATGCATTTCTAGAAGTGAGTAAAAGCAAACAAGTAAACATAAGTGCTCCAACTGCTATTGCCTAGACAATGAATGAACTTGCCATTTTCTTCACAACCTTACCAGCAACAGCGATTAAGCATTTTGAAACAGTTGGGTTAATTTAGTGTATTCCAATGCCTTTCACCTGTTAGTTGATTCACATTTCTTCATTAAACTTATGTATTTTTAGAAATATTAGGGAACATTGTTGCTAAGGGATGTCGACTCATAGTGTCCCAGTGTATAGCAGAACAAAACACTGCCCAGTCTTGTGACATCCTCACAATTGTTTTTATGATGTTCCCAAACCCACCAACCCATCTTGGCAAAGATCTGGCTCTTTTTTTTGCTGGCCCATTGCTTTCCCCAGCATGATGTCCTTCTCCAGAGACTGGTCTCTCCTTACAACACGTCCAAATATGTGAGAGGAAGTCTTGTGATCCCTGCCTCACAGGCGCATTCAGGTTTTACTTTGTCCAAATCTGTTTGCTCTTTTGGCAATCCATGGTACTTTCAATATTCTTCAACAGCACCATAATTAGTCAGATAAGGAATACAGTATGTAAGATAAATAAAATAATCCTTATGTTTATATTATTTAGGTCTTGAAAACACTGAATCTGCTCTGGGAATATGTGCCACCATTTCCTCCAGTGAACTATGCTATGAATTTCTGATTGCGCTCCAGACTGAACATTATTTTCTTAGGTTTCTGCTGTCATTAGAGAGGGATGCATTATCTTCTGACCTAAGTCACTTTGACCTAGTACCTTGGAATGACCTGGACTATGTTATCATAGCCAGGACTTCAGTGTTCATTGAATTAAAAGAAAGCTACAGATAATAACCAGAGTGAAACACATGATCTTTACTCGGTCTAATAAGAAAGATGCACATATGACCCCAAATTGGCACCAGACTCAAAATTTACATCTTCCCCCATGAAAAGTCAACGACATGGATTTCCCCCGTGCCATTAAAAGTCAGAATGACAAACACCTTGTCCTTTAAGATTGCCCCTTAAGTAGACGATTTTTTGCTGAGAGAGGAGATTTCTGTATACCACTCTGATATCTTTTTCATCTTCACCCCCTCCAGCCAACACAAATAGCTTAGACTTTATTAACAAGACTGCTATAAAGGGAATACCGCATGGTGAGCCTTTATACTATACCACACAGGGACAAAGTGCTCTGACGTTTGCTCCTTAGACAAGGGGAATTATTGTGTAAAGCTAACAGTTTGTCATTTTACTCAGCACACACATTGCATTACCTGAATCCCCTTTTCTCTGGAGCGTAAATAAGAGGCAGAACGATATGAACAACATGCACAGACAATGCAAAACCACGGATAATGCAAAACCTGTTCAGGGATGCAGTACATGGAAGAAACGCACAGATGAAATCTATATCGATGATCCTTTCTCTTCGCATCAAATAAAGCTATCTCTAGAGTAGTTGCTATGGTGTAGACTGCCAGATTCTTTCTCAGTTAATAAGTGAAGTGTCTGGTCCACAGAGCATTCCTGGAAAGCTGAGTGCGCTGCGCCTCATTAGGTGCCATAACTCACTGCCATTGACTTCCGTGGGCCTTTTCCATTGCACACGTCATAAGTATGCTTGGGCCCAGAGTTGATTTTCTTCCGACATGAGTGCTGGCACTTGTAGGGTGTAGTTTTTTAGAACAGAGTTAGCCTAGACTAGCTTTTGTAGCAATAAAAGGCGATTTTATTGAAGGCCAGCTTTATTGCAACTGAACACAAGGCATTAGTTATCTGCTTTTAGGTTCTCTCAGGAAAATCTCAGCGCAACAAGGAAATCTTTGCAAAAGTTGATCTAGGCTCAATGATAGTACTAAGGCTAGGACATTCATATCCATAAACAATGTTGAGCCCCGCTATGGCCTAACCGCATGTATAGGTTGGTAATACTAATTTGATCTCATTGAGGAAGAGATGGTCTTTCCTGTGAGATTCAGAGTTGCTTGATCTTGTTACTACAGCACCATGTCTCCACTGGGAATGGCCAAACCTCTGGGATTGCACACCAAGGTTTGGAATGAGGTTTCGGGGCTATCCTTTTCCATATTCTGCATATCACACTTCTCAAAAGAGGATTTTAAAGCCTGGGTAAACTCTTGCAGGCATCACTCAATTCCATTGCAGAGAGCTTTTAGCCCCATTCAATTTTCTGATTTTCTCTGTCCACCTGTACTGGTCTAGCAGGAGGCAGGAAATGCTACAGACTGAGTTCATGGACAATCTTTTTTCCTGTGGGCAGAGCAGATTTTTAGAACCGCTTTTATCCAGCTGTAGTCAAGTGGATAAAGATCTAGTATCTTTTTTTAAAAGAATGAAAGGAAAAAGAAGACATTTACTATTGAGTTGATTCTGACTTATGATGAACCCAGTTATGTCAGAGTAGAATTGTGCTTTCTATAGCTTTCAATTACTAATTCAGGGTGAATTCGGAGTTGTGTGTAGATTACCGGGCCTTTCTTCTGCAGTACCTGCCTCTTTCAATTACCAACCAAATACATTAACTATTTGTACAGTGCAGATTCCTCTAATATGTCAATGAAAATATGTAACGCCTGTAAATGACCCTGAAAAGGGCCAAAAAGATCTTGATTTTACTTAGATCAGTGGTTCTCAACCTGTGGGTCGCAACCTCCTTGGGAGTCAAAACCTTTCACAGAATCGCCTAAGAGCAACAGAAAACGCAAATTTCCGATGGTCTTAGGAACTGAGGTACCGTTTCTCTGTCCATCTCCAGATGGGTCTGCTCACATACAGATATATTGTACTGAGTCTGAAGACAGTTACTCACACTACACCATGTTTCAAGAGAAATTTCACTTATTTTTAATTACAAATAGATATTTCACAATATATAATTACATATTTTTATTCATCGCTAAGCTTTAATTATGTTTAGTTTATAACAATGAAAGCACATCCTGCATATCACATATTTACAGTACAGTTCATAAAAGTAGCAAAATTATAGTTAAGCAGTAGCAACAAAAATAATTTTATGGTTGGGGGTTACCACATGAGGAGCTGTATTAAAGGGCCATGGAATTAGAAAGGTTGAGAACCACTGGCTTAGATCTTTGCTAACTTGATTGAATCCACTGAGGCATGCAAAAAAAAAAACACTGCACAGTGAAAGTTCACTTTAATTCTCTACAGAAACCATTGTAAGCTAGACCCTCTTGGATGCAAATAAAGAGGCTGCCACGTGGATTCTATTGTAAGATATTCTGGAAATTACCTCTCATAGGCCCTTATCTACACTCTCCCGGCCCCGTAATGGATGATCATAAATTGTGTATGTTATTAGAAAAAAAAAAGATTACAGGAAATTTCTCTAACATATGTTTTTTGTTGTTGCTGTTCATTATTCTTTGCATAAATGTACCACAAAGTTATAGGATAATCCAAACAATAGTCACTGTGACCACAGTTCAGGGCACGTTTTTTTCTACTATTTCCAATGAATCTCTTTCTTAGCTTTTTTTAATGCTGTTGAGTAAAAGGAAGGGCATGGATGTGCCATTAGAGAAAACTTCTCAGAGCTATTTGCTAAGGAAGCAAAGGAAGCGTCTGTCAGAAAAGGGATAGGCACTAACCATTAATGACCAGCAGCAGCCTCTGCAGCCGCTCGAACCTTTCATGCTCAAATCTTACATAGCTTGTCTGCCCATGAAAGGTAAAGCAAAGGAAGTCACATAATTATGTGGATAAGGTAAAATGATTTCTTCGGCTCTCTTCCTGTAGGATAGAATAAGGAGTAGATCAGTTTTTAACCTTTTCTTTGCTCACAAAAGTATGCATGTATGTCTTAGCTTTCATAGATTGCTGTACAAAATATCATGGAGTCAGTGCTTTGAAAGATAAAATTTTACTTTTTCACAGTCCTAGAGGTGAGAAGTCTGATGGAAGGCATCGATGCTAGAGGAGGGTCCTTTCTTGTCAATAAACCTTGCATTCCTTGCCCTGGATGGATCCTCTTGTGGTTTCTCACCCCAGGGGTGTCAGGCCCTTTTTATAAGACATCACTCAAAGGGAATGAGGACTAACAACTTTTCTCATCTGATATGAACTTTTATTAGCCCAAGTAATAAAGATCTTATTTCCTCAAATAAGTTTGCATTCACAGGTATAGAAGTTAAGACTTCAACATACCGTATCAAGGATAAAATTCAATACATAAAAATATTTATCTTTCAGCTGAGCCCTGGTGGTGCAGTGGTTGTGTGTGGGACTGCAGCCCACAGGGTTGACAGTCCAAATCCAGCAACAGCTCTCCAGGAGCAAGGCTGGACTTCCCTCTCCCACTAGGGTAGTGATGCAGGAAAAAGATGTATTTTTTCTACATATATATAGATCTAGATCTAAATCCTCAAGCTCACTATCATCGCATCGAGTCCATTTTGACTCATAGCAACCATGTTGGGCAGGAGAAACCTGTCCTTGTGGGATTCAGAGACAGTAACTCAACAGGAGTAGAGAGCATCACCTCTCTCCGAACTGATGGCAGTTTCTGTTGACCTGGAGGCTAGAAGTCAAACATGTGACCACTATATCACTGGGCTCTCGATATAGATAAATGGTGCGCATGTATATGTATACATAGTATAAAAATAGATGACATAGATAGATATAATATATTCCTCAATGTATCTATCTACCTACTTACATGCATATCTTTATTCTTATATAAATAAAGTACCCAGTCCTATAGCAGCTTTGACATGAAGTATAATAGGACTAATAGGCTATACATGTGTCATGATAAATCTGAATGTGGTCCTGTGGTCCTGTGGCTTTGTCTCTTGCTTCAGCAGTGTTTGAACAGAACAGATCTGGGAATCCTTTCCTCCAACCTTCCACCATTCTCCAGTTTCCTTGCAAGACGTCACTTTTGGGACCATCTTCTTGGCTATCCCCTCTTATTGGACCAGCTACCTCTTGTGTGTGGTGACCTCCAAATCGACCCGTCAGGTGCTGTCAGATCAGTCAGAATTATTCCACCCAAGGTGAGGCCGGCATCCACTGCCTGGTCAACCTGCATCTGCATGCCTCTTACACCTCTCTCTCTCTGGCCTTCTTTTTCAACCCCGAGGATGTGGCCTTGGAGCAGCCAGCGGGGAGCGACTCTGCAAGCTGACAAACCAGCACGGCGTCCGCGCCCTCCTCCAGGATGAGGAAGGCAGAACCCTGGTCACCATGGAAGTGACCCTGGCCCTGGAGAAAAAACTCAACCAGGCTCTTCTGGACCTGCACACGGTGGGGTCCGCTCACACAGACCCCCATCCTTGTCACTTCCTGGAGAACCACTTCCTGGACGAGGAGGTGAAAGTCTTCAAGAAGATGGACCATCTCCTGACCCACCTCTACAGGGTCTCCAGCCCCCTGGCCAGGCTGGGTTAACTTTCAAACACAGCTAAGAGCCTGTGGCGCCTACCCACCTGCGAGGACCCCCCTGCCTCCCCTGCCAGCCTTATGCCTCCTTGAAGGTGGGAACCTACCTGAACCTGCCCTGCTAGCCGCAGCGACCATCCTGGAGCCCCTCCCCCAAGCCAAGAACCAAATGAAACAATAAAGCTTCCTTTCGCAGCAAAATAAATAAGTAATCATAAATCTGAATATAGCATATATAAACCTCTCAGTCGTCAAGTGCTTCCCTAATAAAATTGAGATGGAGAAAATCTACAGTGAGGTGTCCTGCAGTTGAAGTCTAGAGTAGTCTGATTTTTCCCACCAGAAGCTTACTTCAAAGAATACTACCTCCAGAATACTACGATTCTGAAGATTTCATAAACTATGTAAACAAAGGTTAGCAACTTTTCCTATTATACTGAATAAGTAAGTGTTGGTTCTACTTTACCTTTTCTTTACTACTTTACTTAAGCCATTAAAGGTTTGGTATTTTACCTGGTAAGCAGAAAAGCATGGCAATTTACTTCCAGAGAATTAGTCTATCAAAATCCTACATATCAGTGCTATCTGATTGTGCATGTAGAACCATGAGTCAGACCCTGTGAAAAATGGCATGGAAGACAGCAGCTCTCCTCTGGTTCCCCTATTGCAGGAGTCAGACATGCCTCCACCCTCCATCCCCTTTAATCAATTCTGACATTAACCATTCCTCCCACGGTATCCTACTTCTATGCTAACCTGGACAATTCATTGTCATGCCCATGCAGCTAGCAGGTCAGGATCAATATACAGTAAGGATACAGTTATTGGTCCACAGTTATTACCCCTCAGACAGTATACAAGTCCTCTAACTCAGCCATGCCTCCGTTGGCCAGGAAGCCTACCTGTTACTCTGTCTGATAGTCCCTTTCTCTCAGCACTGCTCCTTCTGTTCCAGCTCATCATTTCCTTGCTTCAGCATCTTGTAACAACCCGGCTTCTTTGCTCTGGCCCATGGTCTCTGTATCCTAGACTTCAGTGCCTCTGGTTTCTATCTCCTCCACTTTAGACAGAAATCAATAATGTGCTCTCTTTCAGTTAATCTAGTGGTTTCTTCTTTCTTTCTGCTTTAAAGATAGCTCAACCTTATAATCAGGGGACTGGTAATTAAAACTGACAAATATCTTCCATTAGTGTAACAAATACCCAATTTTCATAAACAGACCCAAATATTTGGTAGAAGTTATAGAGATATATTAAAAGAAGAGGTATTTAAGAAATGCCAAGGTCCCAAAGAGATGGCACCAAAGTAAGATTGTCCACATAAACAGCTTACTGTATAATTGCCAGATTTTCAGGCAAAGTAGTTAAGTCAGGGGACTAGAATGTGAGACTAGGCCTCACAGCATCCCAGGGTTCTTTTGTCAGTTCTCCACAAGGAACACAGCTGCACTTGCCATATATCCCTTTTCACAGCACCTTCCGGCATTCACTTGGCATTCCTTTTTGGTGGGATGACAATTCCCAGCTTCTTTCTCTTCTTCCGCCCCTCCCCCCACCCCCCCCCACCTGCCATTCAGTGCCTTGCCAGCATAGGGAAATGTTACAGGACAATCTTTCCTCAGAGGAATCCCACGGACGCCCAAACAGACTTCTGGAAGCTGGTAGTATGAGAAAGAGACTTCCCATTAGTGATAATTGCTAGCCAAAGCCCAGTTCCCTCCTCAAATGGTTCTGCAGAAAAATAACTCCAGCTAGTTGGAGAGAGATCTAGCACCAGGGAAACATAGGAGCTGCTGGAATCTAGAACACAATGGGCTCTAGGCGGTTGATGGAATTGTACCTATTTTGTTTGAGAAAGGAAACCCTTACCCCACCAGAGGAAACAGAACCTGGCATTTCTGGACTTCTTGGCTTCTGGGCTTCTTGGCCACTTCCCCACTATCGGTTAGATTGGTCTCTCGTCAGAAACCCCTCTTACCTGGGACATTCACTAAAATAGCCTATTAACACTCTAGGACCATGTGTAAGAAGTAGATCACTCTGAATTGTGCAGAAATCCACTATCATAAGCAAAATAGTGGAAAGACTGTACTCTCACTACATAATACACAGGGACTCTGGTAGATTCATTATAAGGGACTCTGCTAGATTCATTTTATCTCTCCTCTGGAACCTCCACCTCAACAACACACAACCTCCTTTAGTTTATCAAGTAAAACTCATCTCCCATAGCCCTCCTCTCCAACTCATTAAAATTTACTATGCCTAAGGGAAGGCTTCCTATGATTAATACCACCACTCGAGCATAAAACCTACTCCTCAACACCTAAAGCCTAATCATCCTACTCACCTAACTAGCATGCCCTCCTTATCTGCACCCAGTACACTTTCCAACACCTACCTGATCCTCTTTTAACCTAAGGAACCAGCCATTCCCCCACTACATATCCCAGGAGATTAAGCTCCAACATCAGCTCACCCAAGATGCAACACAAAAAATAGCCAACACCAGCAACTACTGTTAAAAATAGAGAGAGACAAAAAGTCAATTACTGAAGACAAACCAAACACTACAGTTTACACAGAAGAAGCAGCCCTTGAGTTACTAATGAAAGAATGTTTGAGAATATTGTTCAGGGTCATCTAGGAAATTAGGTAATCAGTGCTGAAAACAAATGAAAAAAAATGGAGATACTTGAATCTTCACATTAAGGGAATTCCAGGAGTTGAAGAATAACAGCATAAATAGATAAAAAGGTGAATGATCTCAACAATAGCATTGAAGAAATTGACAACCAAATCAGTAATCTCAAAGATAACCAAGCACAATTGAGCAAAGGAGACACTGTCCAAACCAAAAAGCTAAACAATGTGAATAAAGCCTGAGGAAAAGAAAGCATGTAGAAAAACAGCATTTCAATTATTGGGTTTCCTGAACAGGAAGAAATAGATAAGCGTAAAGTTAATATAGTAATAGAATTATTGGAAGATAAATTATTGTAAGATAAATTTCCCACAAAAATTTCTATCACAAAGAAGTAGATGGTAACCATTCAGAAAACAGAAAGAAAATAAATTATATCAACACACATCCCTATAAAAACCCATCAAGATATATAATAGTCAAGTTATCCAACTTCAAGGAAATGGAGAGAATCAAGAGAGCAGCTAGAGAGAAAAGGCAGTCACATATAAAGGTAAACAGAGTAGAATAAGCTCACCACTCCTCAGAGACAGACCATGCAGGAAAGATAAAACTAGAGTGATAAATTCCAAAAGTTGAGACAGCAACTGCAATCCAAGAATCAAGACTCTCCATTAAATTTTAAGGAGATATTAAAGTTTTCTCTGATAGGAGATATTTAGAAAATTCATAAAAACAAACCAGCATTACAAAATATAGTTCCCAGTTCATCTGAGCAGAAAACCAGCAACACACAAGCACGGAACCACCATAGAATACAATCCAGAATAACACAATCCAGAAACCAGCACACTGAAAAGAATACCCAAAATATTACAGAGCCAACAGAAATACTAAGACAAGAATAAATGCCACACACACACACACACACACACACACACAAGTCTATAAAGAAGAAAAGGAAATACATAGTAAACAGTACAGATGACAGCAACTAATCTGCACTTAGATCTAATTACACTGAATGATAATGATTTAAATGCATCTATTAAAAAACAAGGAACAAAAGACTGGGTTAGGCTACAAAAAATATCAATCTGCTATCTTAAAGAGAAACATCTCAAACTCAGACAAAAATAAACTGTGAGTAAAATGATGTTGAGAAATTTACTGATAAAATGGCAATTTAAAAACACAAAAAGTAGGGTTGGCAATACTAATCTCTGACTAAATAGACTTCAAGGTACATGACATAATGAGAGATAAGAGTGGGCATTGCTTAATGCTCAAGGGATCAGTAAATCAAGAATCCATAAACATAATAAACATATATGCACCCAACAAAAACCCCTCAAAATCCATCAGCCAAATTCTCAAAGAGATGAAAAGAATGACAAAAGACCAGATCAACAATTACAGTAGGTGATTTCAATACACTGCTCTAAAAGACAGATTAGCAGGTAAGAAACCCAATTAAGAAGCTGAATTGCTGAACAACACAATGAAGCAATTCAACTTAATAGACATTTTTCAAGCTCTCCAACCAACAGCAAAAAAATATACATTCTTCTCCAATGCACAGCTCATACTCAAGTTTAGAAGAATAGCTGGATACAAGATTAATAAGCAGAGATCTACTGGATAGCTATATACCATTGGTAGATATACAAAAAAGATGTCATGAAATCTGTACCATTCAGAATAGGCACAGAAAAGCTGAAATACCTAAAAATAAATCTAACCAAAAAAAATGTGAAAAGATCAGTATGAAGAAAGCTTGAGAACATTACTACAAGAAACCAAAGGGAGCTACACAAATGGGAGTATATTCCATGTTCATGAATTAGAACACTCAATATTGTGGAAATTTCAATATTACCTAAAGCAATCTGCAAATTCAATGCAATCCTGATTCAAATTCCAACATTATTCTTCAATGAAATGGAAAAACTGATTATCAACTTCATATGGAAAGGGAAGAAGGCGAGGAAAGGCAAAGAACTGTTCAAGAACAACAAAGTAAGTGACTTTGCACTACCTGATCTCAAAACCTGCTATACAGACACAGGTGTCAAAACAACCTGATACTGGTACAAGGATAGATAGTTGGACCAATGGATCAGGACAGAACACCCAGGCAGAAATAAAAACGTCTGCATAGACAATTGATTTTGACCATGACCCCCAAACATTAAATGATGTGTTTGTCTGGGTTGACTAGACAAACAAACTAACAGGCACTCATGTGTATAAGAAAGAGCTTTATATAAAGAACAATTGTATATTAAGAAAACATCCCAGCCAAGTCAGTGCCAAGTCCATAAATCTGATATTAGCCCATATGTCCAATACCTATCTGTAAATTCTTCTTCAGACTCATGCAACACATTCAATGATGCAGAATGCAGAAAGATGATGGGTCATTGCATGGAAAGTCATGTGGATCCAATTGTAGTTAAAACATCTCAGCATTGGCATGGATCTCCAAGTGGCCCCTCCAGTTCCAGGGCTCTGGCTATCTCAATATAACTCCATGTGGCTTGTCAACAGAAATGTTTCACAGGGAGATGTGTGTGTGTGTGAGCTATTTATTGACTTAGTGGCTCCAAATGAGGTCATCAAGCTGTGACCTAGTTAACAGGCTGAACTCCATGCTTTCACTCTTAATAGTCTCAAATTGACAGCAGATTATATAACTACCACACATGGAAAGTAAACCACCTCTTCTATAGATGGTGCTGGAAAAGCTACAAATATCCATATGTAGGAGAATGAAAAAGACCTAACTGAACCAATTGGTTATGGAATACTTCAAACATGGAATATATGTCCATTTGTTTGGATCATTTTTGGTGTCCTGCAATTTGTTTTCCTACTTTCTTGCACAAAAAACCAACTTAAGGTGGATCAAAGACATAGATGTAAAACCCAAAGCTATGAGAATCATCAATGATAAAATTGGGACACATCTAGGCATTCTCATGCAGGGAATGCATGGGCTATCCGAATTAACAGAGGACATGCACTCTGTGGAAAATAAAATAGATGAATGTGATCTATTAAAAATAAAGCACTTGCGTACATAGAAAGACTTTATTAAAGAGTGAAAAGATAGCCCACAGATTGGGAAAAGATATTTTATAATGACCTTACAGATAAAGGACTACTTACTAAGATCTACAGAATTTTACAAGCTTATCACAAGAAAAAAAATAGCTTTCTGAGAATGTGGACAAAAGACCAGAACAAATGATTCACAAAGAACGACACTCAAATCAATAAGAAACGCATGAAGAAATGCTCTAGGTCCTTAGCTATTTGGGAAATGCAAGTCAAAAGAATTATGAGATACAATCTAATGTTCATAACTGTAGCCCAATTAAAAAACAAAACTTGAGCACAACAAATGTTGGAGAGGGTATGGTGAGAGAGGAACTCTTAACCATTGCTGGTGGACTTGTAAATATGTACAGCTGCTGTAGAAAGTGATATAGTGATACCTAAAACAGATTGAAATTGAACTACCATGTGATCAAGCAATTGCATTGTTGGGCATATGCCCAAAAGAAATAAAAAACAGATCGTGAACAGATGTTTGCTCTCCCATCTTCATCACATCATATTTTACAATAGCAAGACCCTGGAAAGAGCCTAAATTCCAGAAGACAACAAACTCTGATACCTACACACAGTGGAATACTATGCATCCCTAAAAAATGGCAAAGAAACCATGAATCATCTCAACTTGTGGAGGGATCTAGAAGACATTACCCTGAGTAAAGTTAGTCAAGCACAAAAGGACTAGTGTGTTAGTCTATTTAAGTAAAAACAAGCAGCAGAACAGGGACAAGCTTGAGTTCACAAACCATCCGTTCTTTAGGCTGTGGACCAGAAAGCCTGGTAAAGAACTGGACCAGTCTCAGTGAACCACATGCCATCTGCTCAAACTACAAATTGAAATTAACACACATGACAACATTACCCAGAAAGCACTCGATTATATTTTGAATGAGTATCCAAAATGAAATAAACTTACAGGATTGAAAATAGAGAATTAGAGACATCAATTTGTAAATGAAAACTACAAAGCAAGTAGATTAAATAATGTACCTATAAAGATTCCAAATGGAAAAGAAAGTAATATGATTTTGAGATAAAATGGGCTCTTATTGTATTTAATTTTTATCCCCTAACCTAGAGCCCCTTATTCTACTTGCTGTCCACATCATGGATTATACATACACCAAAAAGTGGAAAATCATATAATATGCCTTCAAGAAGAATACCTTCACTGACATAACACCTCTGAGAAACACTGAACAAAATAAAAATACAGAAAACTTTGAAAACCAGATAAGGTCCAGCTCGCATCATAGGGGGGATTTTATTGACAGTTTTAACTGTTCCTGTCAGATTTATGCCTTTGATCTTCTATACTCCTCTCTTCCAACCACTCTGTTTAGTGACCACTTTCCTCCCATTCCTCAATTTTAGCTAGGGGGAGTTCTCCAGAAGCTTATATTTCCTGTGTAGTTCTATAAAAGATCCTTGGGCTCCCACTGCTTTCTGCACACCAATTTCTCACATTTAAGGCTCTATTACTGATCCCTCTTTCAATTTCAAATTCTACAGATTCCAATTTTTTGGTGACTGATGATGGTGTGCTTCTTCTTAGTTGATGATGACCACAAATGTACAAATGTGCTTGACAAAATGGATGAATGGATAGATTGTGATGAGTTGTAGGAGCCCCCAATAAAATGATTTTTTTTAAATTCACTGTCATTGAGTCAATTCTGACTTTTAGGTCAGAGTGTTCCTGCTCCTTCCCTGTGAGTGGCCAATACTGCAACTCTTTACAGGTGCTCAAAATCCGTTTTTCTACTAAAGAGCAGCTTCAGACTGCTGACATTGTGTATTGTAGGCAATAGTACACTTCCAGAATTTTTATGACAGCATCGACTCAGAACATTAATAAACCTCATACCAAAAATTGTATAGGCCTCAAATACCAACTAACCAAACAAACAAATCCCCCCATATCATGTAGACTTCCCAAACCAAACAAACAAAGCCCCCAAACCTAAAAACAAACCCACTACCATAAAGTTGGTACTGACTCGTATCAACCCTGTAAGCCAACGTATGACTGCCTTTCTGTTTCTGAGACTATATAATTCTTTTTTTAAGAATCTTTTTAGTAGGAGCTCTTATAGATATGATAACAATTTATATCAATTAGATCAAGCATGATTGTACAATTTCTGCCACCATTTTCAATTTATTTTCTTTCTTCTTGAGCTCTTTGAAATAAGGTCCCCTTTACCCCCTCCTTCCCCCACCCTACTCCTGTGCACATCTTATCATATTATTATTATTATTACTATTGTCATATCTTATGCCATCTAATTGATCTGTTCTCCTACATTTCTATTGTTTGTTCCCCTTAAGTAGGTTTATACAGTCATCATTGCCATCAGTTCCCTCTCTCTCTCCCTGAAATTCCCATACCTTGAGGGAATTATTACCCCCATTACCATTTCTGAAGGGTTTATATATCTTGAATTTTGTGCATCAAACAGCCTTAATCATACACATGAATATACGCAGGTTTCACAAGGTTGATGAAGTGTAACTAAGAGCATCATGGTAAGAGGAGGAAATATTAAAGATCTAGAGGATATTTATTGTGGGAAACAATAAATTTCTACCAAGTTATCTCTCCCAAATATATGCCAAACTTAGCTGCTTTCTACACATGGAAAATGACTACACACTTGGAGGTCAACAGAAGTAGGTCAGGTGTTTTTCTTCTTATGGATTTTCAGTCATCTGGAGCAATCAGACTACATAGTCCGTCCCACCCTAAGTAGGGTCTGATCCCTTCTAAAAAGGATAGTAGTAGACTATTTCCTTGTAGGAGAGCACAGGGAGTTTAAGCTCACTCAAGGGTGACAAAGACTAGGTCACCATCAAGAATCTAGGGTTTGCCCTTCTTCTCACACGTATAGCCCCAGTCCCTCCTCTTCCTACTAAGAGTACACCCCTAGCTCATCCCCTTCCTGTTATGCTTACGCCTACTGTACACTCCCTTCCAGTGATGTGTGTGCCTGTTGTATAGGCCCTGCCTGTGACATGGGTGGTTACCTGTAACCACACCTCCTAAGTAGATATAAGCCTTGGTTAGCAATAAACTCGCTCTATCTCACTCCCCATGTGGGCCACCAAACAGGGCTGAGGTGAGCATGCTACCATGAAATGTGTCTCATTCCATTATTTAAATCTCTCTCCTAGTTCTCATTAATTCTATGATTTACTATAATCTTTATTATTTATTGCTGTATAATTGTGCTGACCGGACCCATGATGATGTGTTAGGGACAGGCTCCCCCGACAATTTATGTGTTTCATCAATGCTATAGTGCACCCTGGAGAATCTGTCCAATTACAAGTGAGTTTGGGGTCTCCACTTTGTCTATGTTCCTTAATATCACCTGATTGATTGCTTTTGAATTTCTAATACTTATTTTCATCAACACCTCTTGATCACAAAGGTTAGTGTGCTTCTTCCATGTAAGCTTTGTTGCTTCCCTGCTAGAAAGTTGCTGTTTACCTTCAATCCTTTAAGACGCCAGACACTGTGTTTTAACAGTCAAGCATCATCAGTCTTCCACCACTTTTGCTTACTGGGGTAGAAAGACTCATTTTTCTCCCACATAATGGCTGGTGTTTTCAAACTGTTGACTATGCAGTTTGCAGTGTAGCATGTAAAGATTGTGCCACCAGGTCTCCTTCATAAGGATTTTGTAAACATAGAAACAACAGCAATAAAGGAAATGAGGAGAATCTAAAGACCTAATGAATTCAACCACAGCAACAACAAAATTATGTGGAAGATAGAAAAAAACACAGCAATAAATTTATACTAATAAAAGTTATACTGAATGTAAAATGGAGTAAATGTACCAGTGAAGAGGAAAAGAATAAAAATGAAAATAGTTTGTGCTTACAAGAGATATACCTTAGACACAAAGATAAAAATACAAGATAAAATACAAAGATTAAAAACACAAGAAAACATCAAATAAATGACAAGCAAAAAGAGCAGGAGTGGCATTAATTTTTGGTTAAATAGACGTGAAGGTAAAAATCAACACCAGATTTGGAAAGAACATTTTGTAATGATTAAATAATTAATGGAAAAGAAGGACATAGCTATAATAAATATTCCTGCACAATGAAATAGCCTTAAGTTTGATATACATCAGACTTTAGAAATATTGAAAAGAGAGATAAGCAATTCAATAATAGTACTAGGTATTTTACACCACTGTGAGGATAGAACAACTAGAAAGAATGTAAGCAAAGACAGAACTAAATGATGTCATCAACCAATGTGATGTCACTAACAGACTCTCCTTAACAACGACATGACATGTGTGTCTGTCTATATATATATATATGTGTGTGTGTGTATAGTCTTATATCATAAGGTACATATCATGGATACATATGGAATATTCTCTAGAATCGACCACATATTAGGAACAAAGCAAGCCTCCGAATTTAAATAATTAGAATACTGCAAAACACTTTTTTGGATCATAATATTATAGCATTATGAAACAATATTTAAGATGATAAAAAATACAATGACATTAAATTGCATCCTGTTAAAAAAAATTACCAACCACTCTTCTGGAGAAAGATGAGGCTCTCTACAAAAACATGAAGTGTTTTTACTCAGAATTCTCCTGCCCATAAGGTCTCTCTCTGAGTCAGAATTGATTGAATGTCAGTGAGTTTGGTTCTGTTTGTGGTTAGCATAGTGGATGAAGCATTGACCACGAGGCAGCACCACGGGAAAAAGAGGAAGCCATCTGCCCCCATGGAGTGTCAGTGCTTTGGATTCCCAAAGAGACTGTTTTATTGTGTCCTATAAGGCTGCGATGAGTCAGAGATGACTTGATGGCAGTTTCCTTTCTGAAATTTGTTTTAAAAACTAATGGATAAGGAAATAAATTTTAAAATAAAAGCCTTACATCAAGGAAGAATGAAAATACAATATGCCAAAACTTTTGGGACACAGCAAAAGCAATGCTTTGAAGAAAACTCAGAACTATAAAATACAAATCAAGATAAAGAAAGAACTGAAAATATAATCTTAAACCAACACATGCAGCAATTAGGAAAACAGCAGGAAAATAAGCTTTCAGGGATCAGAAGAAAAGAAATGATTAAATAGAATAGAAAAGCAAACCAAAAAAGTCAACAACAGTGGCAAGTAGTATTTTGAAAGGAGTAATAAAATTGGTAAACCACTGGCAACTCTAACAAAGGAAGATATGTAACTAGCATGGATAAGACATTAAATGTATGGCACCAAAACACAGCAATTTGAAATTAAATGATAATAATGGAGTATGATGAAGAACTCTACTTCAACAAAGTTGAAAACTAAGAGATATAGAAAAACTTCTAGAAAAGCATTGACTACTTAAATTAACACCGAGTGAGACAGAAATTTTAAGCAGACCCATAACAGAAGAAGAAATTAAGCAGGTCATAAAAGATTTCCCTAACACCCCCAAAAAAATCCTGATTAAAAATACTTTAATGGTGAATTCTTTTTTTAAAAAATCATTTTATTGGGGACTCTTACAGCTCTTATAACAAACCATACACCAAATGTACTAGGTACATTTGAAAATATTTTTTGACTTGAGACATTGATAACAGCTCCTATTTTCCCCACCCTCTTGAAACCTTGATAATTTATAAATTATTTTTATTTTCATATTTATGCTGACTTCCTTCACCTACATTTCTGCTGTTCTTTCCCCTTGGGGAAGGGGCACAGGAGTTGGAAGTTGATCATTTGATCAGTCATTGGTGAGTTTTACCAAACAAAGCAGTATAAATCTCCTAATGTATTCCAGGATCTCAGAGAAGAGACAATGCTCCTGAACCCATTAACTGAGCAAAGCACTGATATCAAACCCATGGAAAATCAGAGGGAAAACAATCAACATATTCCACCATATAAATTAAACAAATGAAAATAACCGCAAGATCATGTCAATTGACTTGGAAAAGGCCCTTGACAAAATCTAAGTCCCATTACTGATAAAAATGTCCTCCCAAAATAGACATAGTAAAGAAATTCCTCAGTATAATTAAGGGCATTTATGGAGAACACATATACAACAATATGTCAATGGAGAGAGAATGAAAGAATTACCCTTTTGAATAGGAACCAGACAATAACACCCTTCATCAAAACTCCTACTCAATATTGTATTGAAATTCCCAGCCAGAGCAATAAGGCAAGAACAGGAAATAAAAGACATCCAAACTGGGAAGGAAGAAATAAAACTATTTGTATATAGATAATATTATTCTATGCCAAAGACTCAGCAAGAATATTATTGAAAGTTTCCTCAAATTAGTAGGATACAAGATGCAAAAATCAGTTGTTTTCCTTTTATTAACAAAGACAATTTCTAAAAGGGATGAAGGAGATACGATTTACAATAGCCACGTAAAATAAGAGATATATAAGTAGAAATCTAATCATAGATACAAGAGTCATACAACAAAGAAAATACCACAAGAAATCATATGTACCATAAGGATATACCATGCCCATAGACAGTAAGAATATATCGCTGTGAAAATATCAATAGTAGCCCAAACCATTTACAGATATAGTGCAATGGTGATCCACATTTCATCATAATTCTTTTCATAATTTTTAAGAGCCTCTGTGATATAGGTCTTTACACCCTAGGCTGCTAACCAATAGATGCCATCATCTTAGTTTGAAAATAAATGGAGAAATTAATCACAAACTTCATATGGAAGGATAAGAGATTCCTGTTAAGAAAAACAGCAAATGTAAAAATTAAAAAAAAAAAAGACTGCACACTTCCCAATCTCAAAACCTGCTACATGATAATCCGAATAGCCTGGTAATGGTAGAAAGGCCGCAATACAGAACACTGCAACAGAACTGAGAACCCAGCAGTAAATCCATGCAGCTATGTATAACTGATCTTTGACAATGGGTCAGAATTCATCACATGTGGAAGAGAGTCTCTTTAAGAAATGGTGCTGGCAAAACTGATGATCCATTTACAAAAAAATTAAATATATCAAACAACATACACAAAAACAAATCCAGTACTTCTTAGGCATAACAATATTCCTTGGCAATTGAGTCAATGGACCTGTAGTGCCAGGAATTACACCTCAAGAGACAGCAATGTTGGCACAGCATAGCTCAAAAAGATATGGATAAGTAGGGGCTAGAGTCTTAAATGTTCACGGGCAACCTTCTGAGGCCCAGCCATTCGTTTCTCTTCGTCTGGAGGAACGATGAGTGATGAAAATTCAAAGACATATGGGAATGGTTGGTCCAATGGAGTAATAGGCAACGTGAACATTAGTATCAACAATTCTGAAAAAGAAAAACTATATGGTATCCTGCCATCATCTCCATTTGTTAGAAAAAGATCACATTAGAAAGTTCTGGGTTAAATGGGAGGAAAATGTGGAACAAAAACTCACATCATAAACGAAATTAAACTTTAGGCAGAAAGAGA
Source organism: Nesogale talazaci (assembly GCA_004026705.1). NCBI lineage: Eukaryota > Metazoa > Chordata > Mammalia > Afrosoricida > Tenrecidae > Nesogale > Nesogale talazaci. The sequence continues at coordinate 1,762 of PVJH01011653.1, read as the reverse complement.
AAGAAGGGTCTACTGAGAATATGACCTTTAGTCTGGAACTGAACCCAACGCTGTGCTTAAATAGTCAGCTATTTAAAATCAAAAGAGCAGCATTTCCCCACGGATAAACATGTAAAGATTAGAAAAGAAAGAGAGACAAACAGGAAGCACAGATAGAAAGCAAAATGGGTGATGGAATACTGGGAGAATTGCAATGGATTAATTGGGGAAACTGTATGAATTGTAGAATGCAAAATTGATCGCTGTGGCAGTCATGTACTCATGTGTCGATTTCTTGATTGGGAGTCTAAGGGTGGAGTCTAGCCTGTCAATCTGGAGATAGCCAATGAGTAGCCAATGAGCTCTCTGTGTGGGTATAGCTTTCTCCTGAGACTTCTGGGAAGTCTCACAGTATTTACCAATTGGAGAAGAGAGACTTGACTCAGTCTCCAAGATGACAAACTACTGACAAAATGAAATGACAGTATGCTGATTGATCCTGATTCCTGGAGAAGGGAGGAGACAGAGAAGAGGCCACATGGGCTTGCCCTAAAAGAGCCAAACCTCTGGGGTCAGAGAAGCCACGTGAAGACTCCTTCCAGTGCTGAGATGCTCGTGAGGTCACAAGTGCTGAGATGCTTCTACTGCCACTGGACACACAAGATTCTGCACCCACTTGCCTGGGATTGTCCTGGTGTCATGGCACATGCTTTGTAAGTTAGAAGGAGATTTTATAGACTGGTATTGGACATTTGGGCTTATATCAGAGTTATGACTTTGGACTGGACTGGGTTGGAATGCTTTCTCAATGTTCCATTCCTCTTGTATATAAACCTTTCCCTCATATCCATATGCATGTCTATAAATTTGTTTCTCTAGTCTACCTGGACTAACACAATCATTTCACATAATTCACAAAAAAATTAAATAAAGGAGGCAGGTGGAACCTCTGAGACTATGATCCTTAATCACATTCAGATATGGAACCAAACTCAATCCCATGGATTAACTTTTTGACAATTGATGGGCTATACAACGAACACTAACACTGGGAAGCCATAGCGTCCTATGAACAATCAAGATTTCAAAATCAAGAAGACAGCAGATACCCAAGGACACAATTCAGAAGGCAGGGATGATTAGGAAAAAGGTTGAAATAGAAAAGGGAAACAGGAAGTGCAACAAGTGATATTGTTGAATACAAACCTGGTTTTCTCCATATACCTTTGCTTAATTCTCAATAAAATGGAAAGGAAAAATGGAAAGAAAATAGAGATCATTCACATTCAGGAAATTATGATACATTTTAATTTTTAATTATACTTAATTCTGAAAAACGACTACTGTAAATAAATAACTTCTCCAACAAAATACAAATCTAAAAGAGTTGGGAAAAGGTCTGATGTCCTGTAATTGAATGATTTTTCTGGAAAATTGTCCAGAATACACAGAGGTCACTTCGCCTTCTGGTTGCCTGGACAAGGATGAGCAGTCTGCCGAAGAATAAAATCATGCAAAGAACAACTTTACATCATGAAGAAAGAGGGCATGCTATTATTAATCGCCTAGTCTATTGTAAGCAGGTCTGGTGGTAGGTAAGGTGATTACTGGTTCAGCTGCTAGCTAAAAACATCAATAGCTCTAGCCCACCACCCACTTGGAGGGACATAGATGTGGCAGTTTCCTTCTATAAAAGTTCCATAAGGAATTCTTGGAAACCACATAGTTCAGATTTACCTTACAGGATTGCTATGAGCCAGAAGCAACTCAATGACACACAGCA
>PVJH01011652.1:9615-67962 GCA_004026705.1 Nesogale talazaci | reverse complement strand
GGTTAGATCCCTGCTCCCTCCGTTATCTATTCACTCTCAAACCCCCTTTTTCTGCCTCCCCCTCTGTCCTTCTCCCTTACTGTGCTGTACCCAGCATGCCCTCCCTGAGTTTGGTCCTACCTCCTCTCCTTTTTCCTAAATGTTACAGGAGGCTTTCTTAATCCAACAATAGAAAATACAGAGGATTGTCCATATTCAACTAGCTTCTTTCTGCTCAGGACTATTTGATACTCTCTATGTTTAGGTAGTCCTCTGGCCACAAAAGAATTTTCTACTACTTCTCCTATGAAAGAGGTAAAACAGTGCTTGTTCTTACTCTCAACCCAACTTTTCAGACCTGCAGTTGCAAGACTTGTTTTTTTAAGAAAGAGTTACTTTTAGCATAATTTGACATTACCTATTTAATAAATTTTACTAAATTTTCCTTAGCAACAACTTTTTGTGTTGGACTAATATAAGTCATTAAAGTGGACATATCCTTTATAAGAGTACCTCATGCAAAGTGGAGAGAACTTTAAGAAACTGGGGGCCACATATATCAATATTTAAATCCAGGGCTGGTCACTTATTAATACTGATGAATAATTAATATGCCTCAAGAATCAAAAGTTCCCTTGGGCAACATAAATAACTTTGTTACCCAACCTGTAAAATGGGGTACTATTTATGCTGCAGGCATGTGCAAAGATTAGAAGGCATATATGTTAGTCTGGATAGACTAGAGAAACAAATTCATAAACACACGTGTTTATGTATAAGAGCATTGAACATTGAGAAAACATCTCAGCACAGTCCAGTTCAATATCAAAATTCCAATATTAAGACATATGTCCGATACCAATCTACAAGTCCGCTTCAGATTAATGAAACACATGAAATGACACCAGGACTATCATAGGTGCAGAATCTTGTGTATCCAGTGGTGATACAAGCAACTCAGTGCTGGCAGGGCTCTCCCCGTGGCTTCTCCAGTTTACAGCCCTCAGGGTCTATCAGCATTCTGCCATGTGTCTTGTCAGTAGAGTATCTCTAAGGGACTGAGTTGTGAGTCTCCCTCCTCCAAAGGGGAAATGCCATTGAATTTCCCAGAATTCTCAGAGGAGAAGGCCGTGCCCTCACAGAGGTCTTATTGGCTATTTCCAGATTGACAGCCTAGACTCCACCCCTACACTCTTAATTCTCAGATACCAGATTAGATGACTACCACAGTTTGACACTTTTATGTAATTCTGTTACCATATGTAATTTTCAAACAAACAATAATAAATCATATCTGTACCTACAGGATAAGGGTAAAGTGCTTGCAATATGTACCACCCTCAATATTTTATAAGTGAATAATGCAAGCATATCCTATGCCTAACAATTACAGTTAAGTAATAGTTACATCTCAATCCTATAATCCTATTAGTATATATTCCCCCACCTATGAAAGTTTGTAAGCCAACCATTTTGTGTCTTTAATCTCCCATTTTTGATATTCAATTTCTATATTGCCCACTTTTATGAAGCCAGTTCTCTGAGAAAGCAATCACATTATTTTTTATATAGGCTCAAATAACTCCTCTTCATCTGGTTGGGTTCTGTTCAACAAAATGTGGACTTCATCATTTAGCCTCACCAGGGTGACCATTGGTCGCCTTGCCTTAGATCATGGCCCCATCACAATTTCTCAATAAGCTGAGCCCTCTCATGCTAGGTCATGAACTTCAGACCAGTCAACTTGCTTTCACCATTTCCTTTAGTTCCTTTGTAAACCAGGTCCATGGGCCTAAGTGGCCTGACACAACCAGTCTTTTTATTGCAGCTTTTCTCCCAGTTCCACTCAAAAGGTAGATCCAGGTGGTCACCTTGAAAGCATTTCACCCTGCCACAGGCTTCCTTTAACATTCAGTTCAGAATAGAGAGAAGTTTTCTTCATGGTTCCAGATTTTCCAGCTTCTGGCACAAACCACTGGTTCAAAATTCCCAACTCCAAAGAGTTCCTTTTTTCCTTCCATCTGTCAATCTTGAGCTTAGGCAGATTTCTTGCAGTGCAAATATCCTGAGTACTTCAAAACACTGGGTAGAGCTAATCTCTTCAGAGACTTCTTTCTAGGCATGGCCTAAACCCATCTAAAGATCAAATTAATGGTTTAAGACAAATGGGTTTACAAACACTCTATTTTCTGACTTCCCCAAATTATTTCTTCAAACTATTATATCAATAGCAATAAGCAGAATAAATCAGTATAAACAAAGTAGAATCAGTTACTAAACTCAGTTCTTAAACAGTTAAGTTCAGTCCTTATTTAGCTTATCTAAATCTGTATCTTAACTATTTGATTTATCCAAAAATATGGGATTAGGTCTCTGAAGACATCAAACTAGATCCATGCTTTCTGTGAGCCATTTTCCTTAAGCAGCATGGTTTCAGAAAAATTAAAATGGCAATTTCTACCCCTGAACTCAAAATATATATTAACAACACTCATTTTCACCACTGCATATAGGAATAACCAAAATCAACATCCAAACATAATAATCAAAACTTTAACTTTCCATATTGTTTCCAGAAAATAACTCAGTAAACTGCAAGAATATGTCTGACATCTGGCTGGTCAAAGAAGAAACAGTACCATGAGGCAGGAGTCAAACAAACATCTATTTTCATTTTTATGATTTGTTTCTCCAGTATCCCACTCTCAAGGTACTATAATGAGTTAGTCTGAGAAGACTAGAGAAACAAATTCATAAGCACACATATGTGTATAAGAAAGAGGTTTATGTATTTAAGCAATTGAACATTGCAATTGAACCAGCCCAGTCCAGTCCAGTCCAAGGTCATAAGTCCAGTATTAGACCATATGCCTGATACCAATCTATAAGTCCTCTTCAGACTCACATAGCACGAGCAGTGATATTAGGACAATCACAGGCGAGTGGGTTCAAAATCTTGTGTATACAGTGGTGGTAGAAGCATCTTCTCCCTGGCAGGGGTCTCCTGTAGCTCCTCCAGTTCCCAGGTCTCTGAGTCTATCAGCATTCTACCATGTGTCTTGTTAGTAGAATGTCTCCAAGGGACTGAGTTGTAAGTCTCCCACCTTCAAAGGAGAAAGATCTCTGGATTTCCCAGAATTCTCAGAGCAGAAGACCAGGCCCACACAGAGGTCTCATTGGCTATATCCAGATTGATGGTCTAGATTCTACCCTGCACTCTTAATCTTCAAAGTGACACCAGATTAGGGGACTGCCATAACATACCTTTTAAAATTAATCTCATAATACGTAAGTATAATACCTGTAATGAATATAATCAACGATAACGAGTTAAACCAGTTGTCATTGAGTTGACCCTAACTTCTAACAACTCATATGTAGTGTCAGAATAGAACTCTGCTTGACAACGATTTCTAATGGCTGACTTTTCAAAAAGAGATGACCAGGTCTTTCTTCCAAGACACCTCTTAATGAGTGCAAACCTTTATTATTTGGTTTAGCATTGTCTGAAATATACTTATAATTAATATTAAAAAGAGAATTTTTGTTTTTGTTTTTTTGGGGGAGGGGGCATCACTGCCCTCTGGTACTCGTGGGAGCTACCCAGCCCTGCTCCTGAGATCCGCTGCTGTATTTGAACTGCCACACCTGCGGGCCACGGTCCCGCAATCAACCACTTACGCCACCTGGGCTCAACCCAAAAAGAGAATTTAATAACGGATAAACACTGAAAAACTAGATCATTTTAATGACAACAGTACAAAATATGATTTTAAAATTGAACTAATTTAAAAAATGGAACCTATTCATTTTAAAGCAATTTTAGGTTTATCTATTTAAAAAATGAGCCCAGTACATAGTTTCTATGTACTCTTTATCTTTATATTGTGTATTCTTTCTCCAATTATCAGAAAATTGCATATGTGTGGTACATTTCTTATAACTTATGAACATAAATAAATTTAATTAACCAAAGTGTATAATTGACACTAGGGTTCACTCTCTTATATAGCTTAAGAACCTTGACAAATGCAAGGGTCGTGTGTTCACCATTACAAATATCCTGCAGAACAGATTTATTGTCTTAAAATTCTCTGTGACCCATCAATTCTCCCTATTTATGTCCCGTGAACTCTTGGCAGACCTTGATTTTTCTGAACTGTCTCTCTGCTTTTGCCTTTTTCATAGACTTTTTTTCTTTCAGACATGCTTAAAAATAGTGACTTTGCTATCAATTGCCAGAAGAGTGAATAAATCATTCTTGAAAGAACAGCACCCAAAATCCTTCTTATCAGTGAGGATCATGAGGGTTCATCTCATGTACTTTGGACAGGTTATCAGGAGGGACCAATGGCTAGAGAAGAGCTGGTAAAGTAAAGAGAGGGTCAGCAGAAAAAGAAGAGAGATTCTCAGTGAGATGGTTTGACACAGTGGCTACAACTATGGACTGTAATTTTGCAAAGATTGAAAGGACGGGAGAAGATCAGACAATATTCCCTTATTATATTACACACTAGGTCACTATGTGTTTGAGCTCACTAAATAGCACCTAAGAAAAACAACAATTGATGAATCAAGTTCACACTGTCTCAAAGCAACTGGAATTTATTTTTTGCTATACATTTTAACATTTACTGGATTGACTGAAATATGGAACACAGTCAAGTACCAGTCAAATGCTGGAGTGGATTTGGGGAAAGGGAACTCTCTTGCTCTTGAAAATGCAAAATGGGTCAACCAATTTGGAAGGTTGCTAAGCATTGTCTTACAAAATTAAATCCAAATTTACTACATGATGCAACAATCATGCTCCTCAGCACTTAACGAAGCGAACTGAACACATATGTTCATGCAAAAAACTCAAACTGTTTATAGCAAATTTATTCATAATTGTCAATAACTGCATGCAACAAAGATGTCCTTCAGTAGGTGAATGAATAAACAAACTGGTGTATCTATGTAATGGGGTGCTATTTAATGCTGAAATATTAAATATCAAACTAAAAATACATGGGAAACATTTAAAATCAATTTAAAATTTTTATTGGTGGCTCATACAATTCTTATCACAGTCTATACATAATTCCATTGTGTGTCAAGTACATCTGTATATCCGCTGTCTTCATTATTCTCATAACATTTTTTTTCTATCTAAGCCCTTGGCATCAGCTCCTCATTTTTCCCCTCCCTCCCATCAACACCCCACTTCATAAACCCTTGATAATTTATAAATTATTATTATTACTTCATATCTTACACTGTCAGATGTCTCTCTTCACCTGCTTCCTCATTGTCCGTATCCTAGGAAAGAAGCTATATGTAGATCTTTATATTCAGTTCCCCCTTTTTACCCCACTTTCCCTCCATCCTCCCAACATTGCCACTCTGATCACTGGTTCTGAAGGGATCATCTGTCCTGGATTCCCTATGTTTCTGGCTCCTATCTGTGCCAGTGTATATCCTCTGGTCTCACAAGATTTATAAGGTAGATTTGGGATCATGATAATGGGTAGGAGGGAGCATTGAAGAACTAGAGGAAAACTGTATGTTTCATCATTGCTACACTGCACCCTAACTAGTTTTTCTCCTTCCTGCTACTCCTTTGTAAGGAGAAGTCTATTACCAACTGATGAACTTTGGGTCGTCAACCTGTACTCCCCCTCATTTACACTAATACAGTTTTTAATTCCTGGATGCCTGATACCTGAAACCTTCCACACCTTGTGGTCACACAGACTAGTGTGCGCGTATTTCATGTGGGTTTTGTTTCTTCTGTGCTAGATGGCCCCTTGTTTATCATCAAGATTTTAATATAATGCTATATCTTTTGATAGCTGGGCACCATCAGTTTTCTTCACCACCATTGCATATGCACACTTTTGTCTTCAGCAATTGTGTGGCGAAGGTGAGCATTATGGGATGCCAATTTATTAGAGAAAAGTTCTTGCATTGACAAAATGCTTGAGTGGTGATCCAATGTCCATTCACTGTCTTAATACTGAGTGGCTAAACATGTGCACATAAATTTATTTCCCCATCATCATATATAAATACACTTACCTATGCAAATGCCTGTATTTAGACCTCTATAAATGCCTCTTGCCTCCTATTTCCTTTCTCTGTTTTCTTATCCTTCCTTCCTGTCCCACTATCATGCTCAGCCTTCATTTGGGTTCAGTAATTTCTCTTGGTTACCCTACCCTTGATCAATCCCTACCAGGCCTCTCTCTTCCTCCTTGCCACTGATTTTGGATCACCTATTGTTTCCTTGTCACTGGATTGGTCAAAAACACCTCCTTTCCCCCACCTTCCCCTTTCTTATATCCTCCCCAGAACCATCCAGTTCCACCATTTTCTCCTCCAGACTGATCATACAGCCTATTTTATCTAGATAGACCTGCAGAGATGATACTATGTACCAAAACAAAACAAAACAAGACATAGCAAGGTGAAGCAACAAAAGAAAAGGAAACGACAACAACAAGGAAAAAATGCCCAGAAAATATTGATAAATAAGAATAATCATTAAAAATAACCCAGTAAATAGTACAAGGTCCATTTGTTGACCTCTAGGTGTAATGTCTGGTCAAGTTCGATGGGGTTGCACACTCTGGGCCCCAAACCTATGCTCAACTCTCCCTCAAGACCTCCATGCTCTGCTCCCCCCACTGCTCTCCTTCACACCTTTGGTGCTTTCCTCTGAGCGATAGGGACAGACATCTGCAATCCTGGCACTGTGTCTCCAGTTGTGGTGGTCATGTACTTGATGTCAATTTCATGACTGGGAGCCTAGGGGTGGAGTCTAACCTGCCGATCTGGAGATAGCCAATGAGACTTCTGTGTGGGCATGGTTTTCTCCTGAGAATTCTGGGAAGTCTCACGGTATTTCCCAATTGGAGTAAAGAGACTTGATTCAGTCTCTGAGAAATGAACTACTGACAAGACGAGATAACAGCATGCTGATCGATCCTGATTCCTGGGGATTAGAGGAGCCAGAGACGAGACCACCTGGGCTTGCCCTTATGGAGACAAACCTCTAGGGCCAAGAAGTCATGTGTATACTCCTGGCAAGGCTTAGATGCTTGGGAGTCTATGGGGAGACCCCTGCCAGCACTGAGCTGCTTCTGTTGCCACTGGACACATAAGAAACTGCACCCGCTGGCCTGTGATTGTCCTGGTGTCATTGCATGTGATTCGTGAGTCAGAAGGAGACTTTATAAACTGGTATAGGACATATGGGTTAATATTGGACTTGTGACCTTGGACTGGACTAGGTTGGATTCTTTCTCAATGTTTCATTCTTCTTGTATATAAGCATTTCCCTTATATCCATGTGTGTTTATGAATTTGTTTCTCTAGTCTACCTAGACTAACATACCAATGTTGTCCCCGTAGGACCTTTGGTCAGCAAGGGATGTCGTGTCTCATAGTGGAGCTGACTGTCCATGTGGTTCTCTCTGGGCGTTGACTGTACTGTGTGGGGAAATAACCCTCAAGGCTTGGTGGGCCAGGGTGCGCTTCACTCTCTCTTTCTCCCCCTTCATTTGCTCCTGTGTGCTCAGGTCAGACAGGTCCCTCTCCCGTGAACTTTAGTGCTGTCCTCCAAAGTAAATTCTTCTTGGGGGAGAGGTGGCAATTCACATGGTTGGGATTGGGGCCTGCCTCTCAGACCCTCCACTGGCTCCCCACACTAAGTTGTAAGGCTGCATTCACACCCTAGAACGCTGTGTTAAGTCTTTCCCTGGGAGATATAAGCAATACCCTCCCCTTGGGTGGATTGATGCCCTGTTCTCCCACTACACTTTACTCTTCCCCCAGTCCCTTTCCTTTAGAGTTGCCTACCATAGGTAGCCGTGGACTTGGTCTGGCCCATGCCATAGTACCTGGACCTAACCCCAGAAATGATTTTATATAGTAGCCTTTTACCTATGTCTGTTTTCCTTTGTTCTTTGTCAACTTACCTCACTGGCCTCATTAAAAGCCATTTTTTAGATGAGACTACACCTAAAGGAGTAGTTCTAGTCTGTGCTATAGGATCACTTAGCGTCAAAATCTGCTTGAGAGCTGTGAATCCAACAATCTCACATTAGCTTCTAATGTCACAGAAGCCCAGGAAGGGCAAGTGTCTGGCCCAGGTGTGCATGCCTAAATCTGCAGAGAGCTTCAGGGTCTAGAACATTCCAAAGCAATTGAGTTGTCTTTGCAACATTAAATAGAAAGACAATATTTGAAAAGAAACAAAGCATGGAGAAGAGCAAAACCTCTTAATTTGCATCTCTGACAAAGTGAAAATTGCCATTCTACTTAAAACTTTGGTGTGACTATTTGATAAATTAATACCAGAAAGTGTGCAGCACTGTGTGCAATGTTTGGGGTGACCTAAAATGATCATTGTCATTTTCCTTGCCTGATCACAGTTTGGACTAAGTTTCTTGAGCCATTGGGAATGCTAGGATGATTTTAAATAGGTCAGTGACATTATCATAGGGGAAAAGTGATATTCTACATAAAGATCATGTCTCCCGCTTTATGCTGCCGAGATGTCCTATCTCTGGAGACCATGTGCCCCGGGGACGTATTCTCTAAGTATCCTCAATATCCATTCTGATCAATCCAGGAAGCATCTCTCTCCAGAGATCAGGGCATAATGAGTCCAGTGCCAGGAGTGATTACAACAAATGACACTGCAGTCCTGCAAGGTGGCAGAGCATGGGGGAGGTGAGTGAAACCATTGGTTCCTCTTAAATGCAGCTCCGTTTTGAATAATACAGCTGCTTACCTGATCGCTGCCTGGACTCAATCCTTTGGCAGCTGGTCACTCTCCAGTGCCCCTGGGATGGGGTCATCAAGGGTTGGAACACACTTTCTGAATTGAAGCAGTGGACTGTGAAATAGGAATTACTGACAGCTCTTAAGTATATCAAGAGAACAGCCCTATTCCTTAATACAGAGCCACTAATAGACATCTAGAAACCTATAAAACAGACAATTCCTCTATATCATCCTAGTTAAATCAATGTAGTTATATTACCCTCATCATTTTCCCTTTAACGTTTATTACATTTTGCCACAGTAATTTATTTTTTCATATCCATCAGGCGATTAAAGACTTTATTCTGAAGATACACACATCCTTGTGACCTAGTTGAAACTGACCTAAACTGTTAAGTTAAATCAGTTTGGTGAGGGGAGTTATAGTCTTTCTTTTTGTCTCCTCTTTCTAACCCTCACCCTCTTTCTCTTTTCCAGTATCTACCTAATAATTTTCTTGTTCTTTTGAGGATTGACTTTGTCGCATTTGCAAGGTATAGGATAAGAGACGCTATTTATTTGTATTCCTCGTTTCTAGCTATTATGAGCCCTGGTGGTGTCGTGGTTTTCGTTGGGCTGCGATTTGAACAGTTACAGTATCAGAAACCCACAGGAGGGTGCTATGATCACTAGTGACTCAATATTCTGCTTTGCTTTTTCCTAACTACGGGCCTTCAGTGGGAGTCCTGGTGGTCTAGGGACGATAGGGAGCTGTGGCTTACCTGGTTGGCAGTTAAAAACCAGCATGGAAGGAGACTTGGCCTCCTACTCCCATGAAGTGTAGTCTCGGGCACCCACAAGGGGGTGACTGGGAGTCGATGGCCATGGGGTTCAGGGTAATTTTGGAGGGTGGTGGTGGTGGTGGTTATTAGGAGTCCATGAGTGGTAAAGTCAGTGTGCTCAACTGCTCCCTGAGATGTTCGGTGTCCAAGTCCACAGAGAGACACCTTGGCAGAACAAAGTGGCAAACCGCTTTTGTAGACAAATGAGCCATTGAAAACCCAATGCCTCACAGTTCTGCTCTGAAACACATGAGGCCAAAATTACCTGGAAGGTTTTCTGGTCACTAAGGCAGCTTCTTAACCTCCCTGACTGTCTTCTCTGGCATCAGGATTTCTCGTTGTGTTTTCCATTAAGCTTCCTCTTCCTATCCTTACTTTTTATCCACTCTTATTTACTCCTTGAATGCTGTAAGGTCTGACTGTAAATACCATTAATACCAGATGACTTGCTGTGCTGTATGGTAAATTCCTTTCGTATCAGTTGACAGTAAAGCATGGTTGCTGCTCATAGAGCTCTAACCCAGTCAAACCTGTATTATAGAAAGTATGTGGCTCTTTTATTTTTTGTTTTGTTTGTTTGTTTGTTTGGGGGGCATCACTGCCCTCTGCTGGGAGTGGGAGGCCCAGCCTTGCTCTTGGAGAGCTGCTGCTGGACTTGAACCGCCAAGCCAGTGGGTCACACCACTGGGGGGAGTGCTGCACTCAATCACTACACCACCGGGGCTCAGCCCTCTTTTATTTTTAATATGCCATTTTATTGGATGTTCTTACAGCTCTTATAATAATCTGTACATCAGTTGCATCAAGCACATTTGTACATATTTTGCCAGCCGCATTTTCTCTTTTTAAAAATAATTTTATTAGGGGCTCATACAGCTCTTATCATAATCTGTCCATAATCCTATCATAATCTATCCATTATATGTTAAGCACATTTGTACATGTGTTGCCTTCATCATTCTCAAAACATTTTATTTCTATTTAACCCCTTGATATCACCTCCTTGTTTTTATCCACACTCCTTGCTTCCTCCTCCCTCATGAAGCCCTGATAATTTATAAATTATTATTACTTTGTCATATCTTATCTGTCTAATATTTCCCTTGACCCACTTCCCTATTGTCCTTACCCCAGGGAAGAGGTTATATGTAGATCATTATAATCAGTTCCTCCTTTCTACCCCACCTTCCTTCCATCCTCCCAGCATTGCAATTCTCACCAGTGGTCCTGAAGGATCATCTGTCCTGGAATTCCTGTTTCTAGTTCCGATCTGTACCAGTTTACATCCTCTGGTCCACCCCGGGTTGTTTTGTTTTGTTTTTTGTTTTCTTGGGGGGGGCATCACTGCCCTCTGGTGGTGGAAGTAGGAAGTCCAGCCTTGCTGCTGGATTTGAACCTTTAACCCAGTGGGCTACAGTCCTGCGCCCAACCACTACGCCACTGGGGCTCAGCCCAGTCCACCCCGATTTGTAAGGTAGAATTGGAATCATGATAGTGTGGAGGAAGAGACATTGAAGAACTAGAGGAAAGTTGTATGTTTCATCGTTGCTAAACTGCACCCTGAGTGGTTTGTCTCTTTCCCAAGACTCTTCTGTAAGAGGATGTCTGTTACCTAGAGATGGGCTCTGGGTCCCCAACTAGTACTCTCCATTATTTACAATAATATAATTTTTAGTTCTTTGCTGCCTGATACCTTAGACACCTCATGGTCACACAGGCTCATGTGCTTCTTCCATGTTGGCTTTGTTGCTTCTGAGCCAGGTGGCCACATGTTTACTTGCAAGTTTTTAAGACCCCAGATGTTATATCTTTTGATAGCTGGGCACCATCATATTTGCTTATGCACACATTTGTCTTCAGCAATCATGTCTGGAAGATGAGCATCATGGAATACCATTTTAATAGAACAAAGTATTCTTGCATCGAGGAACTACTTGAGTGAATGCCTAGTATCCACCTGCTGCCTTAAAACTAAACCTATAAATATATAACTGTATGCATGTAGGTCTATTCCCCCTCATCATGTATAAATATATTTACCCATGTACATGCCTGTATTTAGACCTCTATAAATGCCCTCTAATAGGAATAGTTAATATAATTAATTATATATAATTATACACATAATTATATATAAATATAATATAATTTGATATAATTAATATTTAATATAAATAGGAATATTTCTTTCCTCTATTTCCCTTTTCTTTCCTCTTTTCCTACTATCATGCTCAGCCTTCATTTGAGTTCCAGTAATTTCTCTCAATTACCTTATCCTTGATCAATCCCTACTAGGCTTCTCAGTGTGGTTCTTTTAAGTATAGCATTTATGTCATATTCCCCACAAACCTGCTCCATGCGTCAAATGCCATGTTTTCACTTATTTGAGAAAAACTTTGATGATTGGCAAAACAAAGCGCATGTACTCCCCTGGAGAGGTAAAGCAAGTTGTTGTTATTCACGAACACGATAATTTATCATGAAATCTCTATTAGTTTCCTAGGGCTGCTGCAACAAATTACCACAAACTGGGTGGTTCCTAAGAAGATAAATTTATTGTCTCACAGGTCTGGCGGCTAAAAATTCTGATTAATGTGACGAGCCGGGTCATCCATGCTCCCTCCTATCCCGCTCTTGTCTTTCCTCGATTCTACCAGCCGCAGACATTCATTTGTTGACTTGCAGTTACATCTCCACATGGAATCTTTCTTGCTGTCTCTGTCACTCTTAGCTTTTTCATAGGGTCTCTACTCAAACTGGCTTAGATTTTGCCATACCTTAACATAACTTCATGCTAACAGATGCCATCTTCAAAGATCGAATTTTCAAACTAATTCAGGTTCACAGGTGACAGGAGTTAGGAAATCAGTATATATTTGGAAGGGACAGACTTTACCCATAGCACAGATCTAGTAAGAACAGAGACGGGCAATTTAGAAGAAAGCACTCAGGTATGCAAAATTGTTTGTTGACAGAACTGAGACGCTGAAAGAGGTCAGTGTGACTCATGCAATATTGAGAAGAAAAGAAGTTCAAGCTAGTCAAGGAAGATCATGAGTACCCTCACCTGAACAGAAACTGACACAGGAAGAATTCTGCCCAAATACATTGTTTCCTTATTAGGCTGAGGCTTCCTGAACACCATGCAACAATTCTTAAACTGTGTTTCATCAAAGAATTATTTTTTTTTAATTTAAACTTTTCCAGTGAAGTCCACAATGCAAAAGATGAAAGCTGAACTTCATCTTCTGGAGAAGGTAGGTCCAGCAGCCGCAAACTGGAGGGATGTTTTGCAAATTTAATAAGATGAAAACATCTGAGATATTCTTAAGCCCTGTTTTCTTGCCTCCATGCCTCCTATGGAAGTATTTTTTGGTGAAATATAACCCCCATTATGAGAGAGAGTTCACATAAAAGTATAAGCAAAGACATGATGAACATCCGTCTGTTAATTACTGAGCTTGACTGCTCGAGATCTTTTTCGTGCACTGAACTCAGTCAACCAGATAAACTCTGATCCATCTTTCACATTTAATTCAGACATCATCTTCATAAACCTCACTCCCGCCCCTGAGTTTGATGTTGACAGATGCATCTTTGCTCTTTTAACACCCTTGTGTATGAATCCACCACAGCACTTAATGGTATCAGACTGTGATGTTCATTTGCATATCTGCCTCCACCCCTGGTCTGTGGGTTTCTTGAAATAGAAGCTAGTCAATGTCTCACTTAATTTCATGTTTCCAGCAAAAACAATGCATAGCTACTGAGTTCATGGATGGCTCTCAAACTATTGCTGAAAAAAAATGAATTGGTGAAGAAATTTTCAAACTGTACTTAAATTTAGACATTTACTTGAGTAACTGTACTAACTAGTATATCTTTGCATCACATTTTAAAATTAACTTGTTCATACTTCCCACATTAAAACTTCCCTTCTCCTTTCTTGCATGCAGCCGCTCCCAAAATCCTAGAGTATAACCAAAGGCTTGGTAATATTAACCACCAATTTTCTTCGGCTGATACTCCAATTATGTGTTGTATACATCTCTTTTTTCTAGACATTTCTTAGTGATAGCTATTTGATACTATTTATAAAACATAATTTGTGCCAGAGTTTTGCTAAGGTGGTCTAGGAAACTTTACTGCTTCTTTTGCACATAGGAACCTGGGGAGATGAATTTATTTAAATGTAACAGGGTGTCAGATCACTGTTCAGTTTTGGTAAAAGAATGAAATGTTTCCTAAACTCATGCCTTACCCCATATGTCCAGCTTCCTCAAAATATAAACCACATTTATATTATATTGCTTATACAGAAATCCTGTCCACAGTCAAAACATCTCCCAATTGGACTGGAGTCTGTCACCCACATCTCCCCTCCCATACATGATGCTCATTGAGTGCTTTGGCCCTTCAATCTAGAATTTTACTCTCCTGGAGTTCTTATTCGTTACATTTATAACTGGATGTTGCTATAGAAAAAATAAGTGCTTGAGATCCACGCTCTGTTCCCCAGTTTATTCTTAGATAAATATTCTATATCCTAGTCCTGAGGCCAAATCGTTGCAAGATTCCTGAAAATTAAATAAGTTTAAACCTTAACCAAAATTACCAATACATTGACATTGAGATTGGATAGTCAAGAATATCTTAGTTTTCTCTTACCTTAAATATGCTTATTTTTTTAGATCCACACACTATATCACTTGTGATACTTTACATATTTATATTCATGACAGCTCTCATGGAAATAAATACTTCAGGAAAGAAATTAACAACAGAATCCTTTAATCCATTACCAAAATAAAGCAGCACAGGCAAATATGGTTTTCTTAACCTTAGTTCTATTCATCTCAATTATTTACCACTATTTCAATGGATGATTTAAAAGTTTGTACTGGCCTCTTATTGTCTGGTACTAAAAGATGAATCCTATATATGCAAGAGTTAATAAGATTATTGCTACAAAATAATGTATGCCTTTATTAAATAAAAATATCAGTCTTCAATTATTATTTATATATTCTATATCTAGATCCACACCCTACACAGAGTCTTTCCATCTTTCTAAGCCTTCTTTGGAGAAGCCCTAGAGGTGTAATGGTTACGTGTTGTACGGCATTGCATATGGTTAGTAGTTTGAAACCATCAGCTACAACAAGGGAGAAGGACTGAGCTTTCTGTTCTTTTAAACAGTTACTATCTTGGAAACCCAAGGGAGTCACTCTGAGTCAGAACTGACTCCCGGCATCCAGTGCCCTGCTCCGAAGGATACACGTTCCATTTATACCATGTCAAAATGGCAATGTTCATATTCAAGGGGCAGAAATCATGCTGCTTTTACATGTTTTTCTCTTCTTGAAACAAAAAGAAATATGAAGAGGCAAGATCAGGGTTGTGGAGTGAATGGGAGTAAGAATGAGAAAATTGCATTATCAGGATATAAAAAAAAATTCTTCTAGTATAAGTTTTCTGACCTTTTCCTCACCATTGCAGTTTTAAGTTTTCTTAAACCTTATTCCTAAATAGCCATCGTGATCATCCTGTGTCCTTGAAGAAAATTAATCAGTGTTATCCCCTTATAATATCCTCCAAACCATCACCATGCTTCCGTAAACTGAGGTCTTCATTGAACTTAATTCAGTAGATCCCTCTGAAGCTCCCCTTTTCTCTGTTTTCCTGAAGGGACCCTGAGGAGAGTCAGAGAAGTGTAAGAGTGAGAGGACTTGTCTGCAGCTGCAGGTGTAGGCATTTTCATTTGGAAGAAACCTGTGTATGCAGGAACTAGAACCCTTGTTCAATAATAAACAATGCTAGTAGCAATACTTCCATATTGAAAATATATACACACAAAAATATAGACATTCTCATTTGTGCCTTTCAGAAGTATGAGGGTACTAAATACAGGGCAGTTAGTAATTAGTTTAAAAGTCATAGTAATAGTAAGTGAAAGATCTTGGATATTACTCAAGTCATCTAGCTCTAGAGTTCACATATCAAAACACATTGCAATAATGATAATGATTCAGAGTCTAAAAATCAGAGTATCTTCGAAGTGAGTGGAAGACTCTTTACATCTTGATATCCCAGTGTTTTTTACTTAACTGCCAACGTGTTGTCATTGTTAGATGTCACCGAGGCAGTTCATCTCATAGTGACTCAGCAACCCATGTGCAACAAAATGAAATATTGCCTGGTCCCAGCTCATGGTCATTGTTATGCTTAAGTCTATTATTTCGGCCATTGAATCAGTCCTTTGTATCAGTCTCCTTGATGGGCTTCTTTTTTCATGAACTTCTACTCTGCCAAGGATGATGTCCTTGTCCAAGGACTTATCCCTCTTGGTAGCATACCCAAATCATGTGAGACAGAGTATTGCAATACTTATTTCTAAAGAGCTTGTTGGATGGCCTTTTCTAATCCTTATTTGCTTGTTCTTCTGGAATTTCATGGTACTTCCAATGTTCTTTGACTACACATGAATTCAAATGTATCAATCCTTCCATGACCTCTCTTATACATTGTCCACTTTTCATATGCAGATAAGGTGATTGAAAATATCATGGCTTGAATCAGGTGAACTTTAGTCCTCAGAGTGACATCTTTGCTCTTCAACATTTCAAAGAGGTGTTGTGCAGAAAATTTACCAGATTTACAAAATTTACCAGAAAAACAGTTTTTCATTTCTTGATTGCTGTTCCATGAGTTTTGGTTGTGTATTAAGTAAAATGAAATCCCTGATGATTTCAATCTTTTCAATCATGACCTATTTGTCAACTCATGAGACTTTTGTTTTCTTTATGCTGAGTTGTACAGGTTGTGCTGAAGGCTGTAGCCATTGTTCTTCATCAGAAAGTGCCCTAAGTACTTTATCTCCAACAAACAAGTTGTGTCATCTTCATCTTGAAGATTCTTAATAAGATTTCCTCCAATCATGATGACAACTGTAAACTAAAGGAATGGTCAGAATTATAACAGTGGTGTACTTTCATTAAGATAAAAGTCAATGGAGACCATTCAGGTGGTATAATTCACAAAATTCATACTAATTCATTCTAGTTTAGTGAGTAGTGTCTGGGTTCATAAAAGCTTATGGGAAGCCATCTAAGATATAACAATTTGTGCCTACTCATCAGGATCAAAAGAGAATAGGATGTGAATAGCTGGGCTAACATGCAGAATGCATTGGAAAATACTATAGATTGTTGCAGAGGTAATTTAGGTTTAAATGGCAGATGCACTCTATCATTTGATCTTCCTTAAGATCCTTTTGAATTTTTTCTAGCTTTCAGTATTTTCTGCATTATTTTTGATCGAGATTCTCATATGTTTTAAAGTGTTACTCTTAATATTTTTGGTTATTGTGTTTTGTATTTTTCTGTATATAAAATCCAAAATAGGAAAATATATAGAGACAGTAACTGGATTAATGGTTCCATGGGGTGTGGCAGGTGAGGTAGGTGGGAATCAGCAAGCTGCTTACAAGTAGTAGAATGAAGAAAATGTTCTAAATCTTATTTTGGTGATGATTGTGCAATTCTGCTTGATGCGATCAAATTATTGAATTGTATGATGTGACAATTATATGCCAATAAACCTGCACAACAAAAATGCATCTTAGAACTGAGGATGACATTGCTTCATCTTAGGTAATTTTGAAATATTACCAAGAGAGACCAGTCCCTTGAAAAGTACATTGTGCTTGGAAACTGGAAAGGCACATAAAAAGAGTTCGATGTTCAAGGAGATAGATTTTCATGGTGACTTTAACAATAAGCTCAACCGTAGCACATTTGTGAATTGATGCAGTACCAATAAGTGTTTTGTTGGGCATAGATTTTCTATCAGTGGGAACTGACTTACACATACCTAAAAGCAGAAAGAAAGTCTTGGTAATCTGCTTCCAGAATTATCCAATGAAAATCCTATGAACTGCAATCCAGTGATATTTGATAGCGTATGCGGTGAGTCCTCTAATCTAGAAGGCATTGAAAATACACAGTGATTCAAACAATGGATTTGAGTACCACAGGTATCATTAAAAATTTCTCTAAATGGTAAGCATATGAGTCACAGTTTGTAGAACTCCAAACCTACAATCTTTCCTTTACACCTTTCTATCAAATACAAGATTTATTTTTCTCTGTGAGACAGCTTTTTATATCTTTTCAACCTCAGGCAGATATGTAGAATGTATGAAGTGATGAAACAGAGTGGACATAGTTGTGTCAGGGTAAATATGAGAAAGAAAAATATGTACTTTTGAAAACAAATTCTGTTTTGAAAAAAAAACCCTACTTTTGAAAAGAAATCATTTTCTCTAATTGACTTGAGAAATGACAGTGATGTCCTAAAACTCTTTCCCTCCAACTGTCAATCTAATCATCATATTTATTAAAGATGGGAGAGACATTGATTACCACACCTTATAAACTAAACATTATATAGTGATGGGAAGTGAAAATTCACAAAGGGTAAATGAAGCACCAAGTAATTTTGTGGCAGAATCTCGCTTATCATTCTGATCATAAATCATATCTCCAGTAATTCAGTGCCATAGAGTACCCATTTCTATGTCATGTCGTTAGTAAATGTAGATAAGAGTTTTTCAGCCAAGTCACACCTTTTGACCTACATATTTCCTTTTAGCCCTTGAGCTCAGCTTACTTTTCAGGGTCTTACAGAACATGCTTCTACTAAACAAGAGGGCCTGATCAGCTGCTTTGACAAAAATGCCCAGTGGAAACTTTTTGAAAAGCAACGGAATATTTTCTGTTGTGGTGCTGAAAAATGGAGCCCCTCAGGTAGGAAGGCACACAAACAATGAGTTAGAACAGAGCTGTGTCTTCAAAATAGAGTTGACGGTTATATCACTGATGGAGGAAAACATTTGGAACTTTCATTTACTGATGTGGCACAACTCAAAATGAAGAAAAATCATTGTAAACATCCATTTATAATCTGAATATGAATTTTATGAAGTATGAATTTAGGGAACTTGACAATGATAAAAGTGAAATTGAGTGGAACAGAGTTTGTTATTCTAGACTGTAGTGACCTGAAATAGATTGATATTACTATTTTGAATCAGAGAAGCAAAAAGATTAGTATGGGAATGTCACACTGGTGGAATCGGTGTTACAATAATTTTCAATACAAACTTTTCAAGATCAATCTTGAAAGAGAACATTGCCAGTAATAGGATAATATTCACACACCTACAAAGAAGACCAGTTACCATGACTAATATTCAAATTTATCAACCACTAATGCCAAAGATGAAGAAGCAAAATATAAGGAAGTTTCAGAAGTTCTTGGGGAAAAATGGAATTAAAAGATAATGGATTTTTTTTCTTGAATTTTGGAGACTACTTAGAAACTTCACTAACTCTTACAGCCTGAAAGTTATCAACCATGCAATCAAGAGTGATTAAAAGTTACTCAAGATTGGAATGGAAAAGCTGGAAACAAAGAAGAGTTGCCCATAGTTGGCTATGACTGTGGTGATAGACTTGACACCAAAGATAACATGATAAAATTTTTCAAGACTGTTTATTCATAGGAAATCTTATTTTTTAAACTACGTAAGTCCCTCCAGTTTTCTTAGCCCTCAAACTTAAACAGCGGTCTAAGTGGCTTAAAAGAAAAAAAAAAAAGGAGGAAAGTGAAACTGAAATGGACTTGGAGTCTTGTGACAAAGAAGTTCACTTCGAATAATAACAACAACAACAAAAAACTACCTAAGTACAGACCAAACACTGGGACTCAGTAGAAAGCATATAGAGAAATCAAACCCACTATGTCTTTGAAAAGAGATGATGGAGAAGCCCGATATTTTCAGTCAGAACCAGATCTGAGACCAATTGTGAAAAAGATCATTAATCATGCCTCTGTCAACTTGAAATTGATACTGAAGAAAGAAATTAGAGGTTTGGGAGAGCCCAAAAACCAACTTCAGTATATTCCAACTGAATTTAGATACAAGAACAGATTTGACACATTGAACATTAGTAACTGAAAATT
This sequence comes from Nesogale talazaci, assembly GCA_004026705.1. Lineage (NCBI taxonomy): Eukaryota > Metazoa > Chordata > Mammalia > Afrosoricida > Tenrecidae > Nesogale > Nesogale talazaci. Next base: position 48,364 of record PVJH01011652.1, on the reverse strand, counting down.
AAAGGATTTGTGAGATGACATCAAGAACATCATACATGGAGGGAGGAAACATCATTAAAAAGAGAGAAAAGACAAAATTGTGTCAGAGGAAATCCTGAAAATTGATCTTAAACACAGAATAGTTAATAAAATAGAAGAAAAGATTAAGTAAAAGAACTTAACCAAAAATTTCAAGGGGCAATTTGAAAAGAAAAGGTAAAATAAAATGATGAATTATACAAAACCTTAGAAAACACAAAGGGAAGAAAATTCTTTGAGGAAATGGGTCAGTTTGTACTTTGCTTTCTGGATAAAGGTGAGAGAATAAAATTCTATGATGTAGCAGTAACTGGAGCTTCAATGTCAACCACTGTGGGAAGCTGTAGATAACATATGTGTTCATTAAACCACAAAGATCTTTGAGCCGCCACTGCACAATGTTCTCAAGAAATATATCCTATAAAATAAATGAACAAATACAATACAGAACAGGTGATATTGACAGACTGGATGACTCTGTTTAAAATAGAGCACTTTGGACGATTAAGGATATGTAATAGCACACAGTTTCCTGAAAACCCAAATATCAGAAAATGTAATGGTATTCAGGAGACAGTGAGTATGAGTAGGGAAATTGTCCTGCTGTCTGCTACACAAGCCAGTTTAAGTGATCAGCAGCATAATTCTTATTCTATGAAATCGAATCTGCTCCTTCCTATCAGGAAAGAGTTCTATTTTCTTTTATCTCATTATTTTATTGCTGTTGGTTTTCATTATTTCTATCCCCAACAACTATGCCAAGGAAAGTTTGCTTAAGAAATTGTTCTATTGAAACTCAAATAAATGACATATTTTAAAACATGATTGTTGTGCTCTAGATATAGGTCCAACTTCTTCTGTCTATCCTTTAGGCAGTCTGCAGTTCCTCTAAGTTAAAAGCACCACTAAGGTCACTAAGGAAAGTTAAGGAGATTGGATGAGCACGAAATAGAACTTTAAAATTATTATGATTTTGTCCTTAAGGAAGTTGTCAAGTAATTGGCTATCTCCTTGAATCAGAAAAGCAAAGGGTCGGCATTTAGAATGGGGTCAATATTGTTTGCTTTTTGCCTTTGTCTTTTCTCTGTGTATTTTGTGATAGGTGCCATGGTGTTGGTTCCACTCATAGCAACTCTGCATAACAGAACAAAGCACCGAGGGGTTCTGCATCACCCGCACAATTGTTTCCATGCTTGACCTCATCGTAACAGCCAGTATGTCAATCTTCTTGAAAGCCCTCATCTTTTTTTCTGCCCTTGTACTTTACCAAACATGATGATAACATGTCCAAAATATGTGAAAGTAAGTTTTATCATCCTTGGCCCAATGGAACACTCTGAGTGTACTCTTCCAAGACAGATTTGTCTTTTTAGCAGTCCATGGTCTTGCTAACTTGCTTCATGATCCCCACAATTCAAATGAATCAATTTATTTGCATTGCATATTCAATTTCCACCTTTTGGGAGCATAAAAGGCAATTAAAAAGCTATGATAATAGCTTGGGTTAGGCACACCTTATTCCTCAAAGTGATATTCCTGTTTTAAAATACACAAAAGTTATTGTGTAGCAAATTTACGCAGTATAATTGAATATTTTGATCTCTTGACTGCTGCTTTCATGAGCATTGATGGGGGATACACGTAAGGCAAACTTCTTGACAATCTCATTTCATTCTCCATTTCTTATGACGTTGCATATTGGTCCATTTATGAGAATGTTGGTCTACTTTATATTGAGTTGTAATCCATACTAAAGGTTGCAATCCTTGATTGATTTTTGTCAAGTGTTTCAAATCCTCTTCTCTTTCATTAGGCAAAATTGTGTCTTCTCAGATTGCTAATTCACTTTCTTCCAATCCTAATGCCACATCCTTCTTCATATAGTCAAGATTCTTGGATTATTTGCTCAGCATACAAATTGATTTAAATCATGCAGAATTCCCTTGTTCTGGCCACAAAATTGCCTCATGATCCATGTACAAATTCTGAGTACAATTTAGCATTCTGGGATCCCCATTCCATGGTTTGTTATGATTAGGCATATTTTTTTTTCATGAGTGACATCAATTGCACTATTTAAGAGACTAAAATAGACATCTCTTTTCTTGCTATTGCTTCTGTTGGTATAATTTTTCCCATCAAGGGTCTCACTAAATATTATAAAAGTAAGGAGGATTGACTTCTCATGATTAAGAATGTGGGATCCAAAAGGTGGATACACTCTGACCAAGGGTGAGACCTCAAAGAAATCTCTCTCATTGTTCACTATATGTGATTCACCAAGATTCAGTGTTTGTCTTCTGAAGGGCTGAATAAAGATAGCATATTTTGGGGTGTTTGGATCCATGGGAAAACATGTATTTCACAGATTATATGCTGCTTTAGTTTATTTATCTGTGTCTGTTGATATGGTCATTGAATAACTTAGTGGAACTTATTATTTAGCCATTTGTGTGTTTTTGCAGTGCAGTGAAAAATTGAATATGGCTTCTCTAGCTGTAGTCTTCAACAAACATAATGAAGGACCTCAAGGAGATGGATTGATATTTTGGCCACAATAAAAAAGCTCAAGCGTTGGAACAGTTGTAAAGATGGCACAGAACCAAGCAGTGTTTCATTTTTATGTTCATAAGGTCACTAGGGGCTGCAAAAAACTCAATGGCACCTAATAATAAAAATAGCCAAAGTCTATTACTCCTATAGAACATTTTTCATCATGATGGGTGTGGGTAATAGGTCAGAGAAGATACTGACAGGATTACTTTCTAAGTTACGGATAACAGAGTTAATTGTGGATACCATTCTTCTGGGTATGAACTGAGTCATCTTGGAAGCATGAGGAGACTCTCATTATCGGAAACAGAGTTAAGACAAGAGTGGAACACATCTTTTGATCCCTGAGACTACTGTACACTGAACCTCATGGACCAAGGAGACATGTGACGGCGGAGTGGCAGTCAGCAATCCACAGGAGAACACAAAAGCAGAGATAGGCTAGTGTATTTCCCAGCCCACAGAACAAGTATAATGCAGTGCTTTCCTGCAGGGACTTCAAACTAACTGCTCTGTAAGAATAAATGTACCTTCAACATTTGTATAACTTGTAAACTTCCCATATAAAGCCCTAAAATTGTATGTTCTGAGTCTTGGATTGCCAATGCAATGACTTATAAAACTTAGCTAAGAAGCAAAAAATTCTGTGGGAAGAGGAATTGGTGTCAGAATTCATAAGATTGGAAGGTGGAGACATGTCTTCCATTGGCCTCATAGGACTTAGTCTTGAGTAACTAATGCTGATGAGTCTCTTCTTTTCCTATCTACATAGCTAGAGGAAATCAAATTACTGCCACTTCATTCTCTTTTCAAAATTTTAGAATGCGTGTCCTACAAGTTTAAAACTGGACAAAAATATTCACAATAACTGAAGATCATTGGAATGCACCATGGAGTGGTGCAATAGCTGGTGAGAATGATTATGCTAATTATCTGCTAGCCCAAACTTTAGAGTTGTATGTACATTTAAAGGCATATGGTACGAAATGCCTGCCTGTTGACTTCTAAAAATCAAGTCACTGAAGATGAATCATTATGAGTTGGAATCAACAGATAGTCAATGGGGTTTTATATATTCCATTACCTATAAATCAATCTGACAGCAACTGGTGGGAGGGTTAGACTATGACCATCCCTATAACTATTATGGGATAGAATGCCCAATATTTCAAAAATTCCCTTTTCCTCCCCTCTTTAAGATTATTCCCTATTAACATATGAAGACTTTTCCTTTACAGATTTAGCCCATGTATTTTTTCTTTTTCTATTTCTTCTCTCACAATACAGTTCTATAAAGAAGCCAAAAAATTATTGATGCAAAATATACCTCTTTTTAGAAAACTATCCATGGAGGTGTACTGGGTCATGCATGGGTCTGCTAACCCCCTAGTCAGAGGCTCCAGAACCACCACATGTTCCCTAGGAGAAAAATGAGGGAGAGTTCTAATCTGTCCTAAAGACTCATGGGAAGTTAAAATCAAGCTGATGTCGGTGAGGAAATAAAATAATTGAGAGGGAAACCTTAGAATGAAAGAAAAGTAATTTATGTATGTGTTTTGTGCTGTCATGTATAATTGGAATAATACCTATCTTAATGGTTCCTATGCTACACGATAAACACTAAAATTGTACTTTAGAGTCCTCATCCTATTTTATTTTCACAACTCTGGAAGATAAGTAGCAATGGGTTTCAAAACTATTTACCAGCAGATGTAACACTCAAACTAAACCAAAGATGGGTTGACTCCAAAGTCCATAAGATATCTATTTGACTTGTAAGAGTCATTCAGAATAACATTAACTATTGACTAAAATGTGAAAAATGTTTAAATAGGTCTGTATTATTAGAAAGAAATAAGTCAGACTTGAGTCCTCACTTCCAGAAACAAAAAAAAACAAATCAAATACAAAAGATTAGACTTGTGTCAAAATGCCTGCTATATGAACACATGATAAGTGTAATATACTTATATTACAGGCAACAAATGTGGCGCCGACAACAAATGCCCTAAGCCTTTGTAGGATAAATGTAAGCTATGCCATTTGAAACGTCTTTCTTGGAATTATGCAGGACAGAATTGCATTTTGGAGCTTTGCTTCAGAGATGTAAGTTGTCAACATGATGAACCATGTTGCTTACCAGTATCATTTTCAATGTAAAATAATTAATCAAATATTTATTTTTGCACAGCTTATATCTCCCTCTATTGTAAAATGAAACACATTTTATCAAAATATATATTTTAATTGAAGCATAATTCCTTCCAAGTTTGAGTCTAATACAAAGCTGGTTCATTTCACAGTTTTCACCTCTGGAAATACCCAGAAGGAATTGGAAAAGCAACAGATTAAGTGTCTGCTAGTTTGTAATATGCTATGGCCCCTGGCAATGCTATCATAATAAGTTAATACTCTTCGCCTCTGCAGGTCCTACCCCTAGATCCTATAATCTATATGTGTCCTCTTCATGTTCTCTTAACTCATTGTTTCCTGGGAAGGAAGACGAGACAAAATATTTGGAGGAATTTAATTTTGAATTAGGGCCTAAGGATGAATGCAGCCTAAGGATGGCTTATGCTGCAAGGAGGATGTGAATGTAGACAAACCAAGTGAGAAGGGCAGCAAAGGCATTGAGAGAAAGACATGGCTTCAGTTACACTTTGTCATCATGCTCGTATTGTTCATGTTTATAATAGATTTAGAGAGTGGATCAATATAGTAGGAGTATAAAATTTTAAAGGGAGCTTACAACCTTTTTTGATCATTTAAATGAAGGGATGCAGAAGTTTGCATTTTGCAAAAAGGGAAACATTAATTTTTAAAGTAGAGAACTAGTAAGATATTATTTCTTTCAATGAGATGACAACCATAGGTGATCCTTAATAAATATGGAAAAACGGTTGGGAAAAAGGATAAGCCAGTTCTACAAAGTGATATGCATGTCTAGTGTAGAGTCAAGGGTGCTGCCCAGCTCCTTCCGTGAGACATGCAGAGACCTCAGCAGCACAGACGCACTCTAGAGGTCTGGGTAGTAGAGACGTCTGCATTAGGCCAGTTGATCTAGACTAGTTGTTAACAAACTTATTTGGCCTATTGCTCCCTTTTCAGTAAAAATATTACTTAGCACCCCTGAAAATTAGTTTTTTTAATTTTAATAACAAGCAGAAAGATATACACTGTCAAAGTAAATTTGGAGCAAGTCAAATTATAAAGATCTTTTCATTCTCATTGTTTAAAAATAAAAACTCCATAGATATATTTTATAATTAAACATAGTAAGATAGTTTCTAACAGTTTGAACCCTTAACTAATTTTTCAATAAATTTTGAAATATTTTTGTAGAAAGCAAACTAAAATAAATACTAATGAAATAAATAAGCATATTATTAATTATAAAGTGCATATAGTTATTACAAAATAAATAAATAATGCTCACCAATTATAGTCGCAATATCAATTTTAACTTGTCACAATATCACAACAATCTAACTTAGAGTTATATTACGCATAATGATTCTGGGAAATCTGATTCATAGCGTGCTCCAAAATCTGCTGGCAGTACTGCCAGTAGCCAGTACTACCGCTGCTGTTCCAGGCTTTGGTATGGCGATCGACCAATCGCACGAGTGGCAGCTGCCCGCAGCAATGCTCGTAGCGCTCACGTGTTTTGGAACAGCAATTCAGTAGCACCACATGAACAGTAGCAGTGCGCGATTGCACATCCCTCAATGCAAGTGAGGGTGTATGCGGGAACCAAGCCAAAGTCAAGTACGTTGTTTAAAGAAAAATTAAGGTTATGAGCAGAATACATAAGTCAATTTTTCTAAATCTCTTCTTTCTTTTATCCTTTCACCGCCCCCTTACAGTTATTCATCGCCTCCAAATGCACCTGTGGCCATCACCGCTGTGGTAGTCATGTGCTTCTGTTAATTTTATGATTGAAATGTAGGGGTGGAGTCTAGCCTGTTAATCTGGAGATAGCCATGGAGTAGCCAATGAGGCCTCTGTGTGGGCAAGGCTTTCTCCTGATACGTCTGGGAAATCTCATGATATTTCCCTCGTGGAGAAGAGAAGCTATCTCCCTGGTTGTTGGGAGTTAGCTCTCAGAGTTGATGAATCACGGACAAGACAAGATGGCAGCGTCTGAGGACCGGGAGGAGAAGCCACATGGCTTTGGCCTGATGGAGCCAAACCTCTGAAGCTGGAGAGGCCACATGGGGACCCCTGCCAGCGATGAGTTGCTGTCCAAAAGACAGGAAGGCAAAGGGGAAGAAAAAGAGGTCATAGTATCTTTTTATTAAAAGACCGACACCCCAAGGAGGCATCATCAGGCTGGGATTTAATTGAAAGGTTGACCTCCACCCACTACATTTTCATAAAACTAAGAATCAAAGAAGGGGAGTCGCATAAGATAGCCCACCAAGACACATTTGGGAAGTAACAGAGCAATGATCTGGACCAGGGTTGCTTGGCAGAAAGCCTTCTTCTGTACTGTTCTGTTTTCAGTGATGAAATGAGGGTTATAAGCCAATTCCATCAGTGTTGCTTGTTCTCCTTGGGAAGTAGCATCGAACTTCAGTGTCCTCATGTCTATAATGGGAAGCAGCTAATTATTCGTTATTTTGTAGGGTATTTTGGAAGGCACACTCAGTATCTCAAGCAGGTAAGAAAGGACTTTGGGATTCTCAGTGTACGTTAATCTGGGTTCTCTAGGGAAGTGAAATCATTGTAATGTTAACAAAAAATAAAAATAACTAATTTATTAATTTATTAAGTGCTTATTCTTTGACTGTATTTTTAAAGAATTTGAGGACATTTAATTGAGTTTTCCAAGATATTTTTTACAAACTACAAACAAAGCATTAAAGCATAATATCTGAAGAAAAGTACAAATGCATAACTATTCTGAGCTAAGATACTATATGTAGGGACTTACAAATTTGTAGAAGCTTAGTTAATTCAATTTTCCCATTCACCTTCTGAAGCTCCATCATATGTGCACGCATGTGTGCTTACATGTTTGCTGCCCTTAGAAATCAGCTCAGCTCCCACTCATTGTGACCTTACATATACTAGAGTTAAGTGTGTTCCATCCTCACAATGGCTGTTGTTTGAACCTATTGTTATACATTAAGAGTCTGTCTCTTTCACCTGCTGCTTCACCAAGCATATCATTCTCTAGCAATCAGCCCTCATGATGACTTGCTCAAAGCAAGGAAGGGAAAGCTTCACCATCCTTGCCTTGAAAGAGTATACTGATTTAACTTTCTTCAAGACCAATCCATTTGTTCATCTGCCAGTCCATGTGCATGTATGAACTCATGTCTGCTTTGACCCGCAGAGGCCCAGTGCAGCTGAGTAGTGCACAGTGCGCGGTTTCCTGAGACTCTTCTTTATTGAAAGAGACATCCTAGTCTCTCTCCCAAGAAGTTGGTGGGGACCTTGAATGACTGGCCTTGAGGTTAGCAGCCCAAAGTGTAAGAATTACACCTCCGAGGCTCCTCAAATTCGTGGAAACAAAAATATAATGTAATTTTCTCATGCACTTTTTATAAATGGGGTCTGACCTATCCTTACAGTTTACATGGCGGCCCTGTGAGCTGGAACCAGCTCAGTGTTACGCAATAGCAACTTAATACACACTGATAGAAGCATATACACACGTACATATACAGATTTATATACGTGGCTATTTAAAGCTTATATCAAGTGGAAGTGTATGCTGCGGTGATTTCCATCATTTTAAAGGGACCCATGGAGACTCCAATTGTACTCTAAAGTGATGTTCTTCTGACTGTCTGATAAGCAGCCGGACTTTTTTTAGGATTAAGGCAGCCTTCCTTTATCCCTCACATCACAGGCTGGATTTCACCCCCTCCCCGCACCCCCTAGCCTTGTTCTGTTTGCACTTCCTCACATCAGAGTAGGGTGGAGGGTCGAGGTATGGAGAAAGGGCGGGCCTGGCCACTGCCTCTGATCAGTGTAATCTTGCAGATGTCTGTCCTCCAAAGCTCACAGTGCTGGGCTGGCCTCTCTTCTCTTCTGGCATGCTACTTTCTTTACCCAGCAGTTGCTTTTTCTCTTGACACTGCAGGGGGCTCATGGCAAAAAGAGGCTTTTCAGAGAAGGTAGAATTGGAAACAGGCCTGTGCCTCAGGAGGGAGCCAGTGGGGTTAGAGAAGAGGCCCCTCCAACGCTGCTCCCCCAGAGGAGCCTCTTGACTCAGGTCTGTCTCGCTGCTGCTTGCCTTCAGGGTTCCACTCTCTTCTCCCCCCCTCATGCCATGGGCTTGTAACGAGCCTTCCCTTGGGGTGTTCAGACAGAAATTCAATCAAAAGCCTTCGTCGGTGGCTTCCGGGTGTGAACTCTGGCAGCCCTGCAACCTGTTTTCTTTGTGTGGCTTTTGCAAACCCATCCTGAGAGAAGAGAAAATTGGAAGCTCTTGGGGACATAGAACTCATCTTTCGTCCAGTAGGAACAGGAAAGTGGTTTCAAAGTGCACGATTTGGGGTTGCTGCTTAGGTGCTGAACCCAGGTAAATATCTAATTTTATTTTGTCAAATATTCAGCTTTAAATCTATTTTTCCTTTCCAAAGATTGTGGTGGGAGTGTATGCCTTCATTTCTCTTCAATCCTCTTCCCCACTTCGAATCTGATCCTGCCAAGTAGAAGCTCAGGTTAGGGCTTGTTTGGGGGAGTGTCACTGAGCAAAGAGCAGGAAATAATTTGCCAACCTCTGAATTTAGTTATTTCTATATCTGTCCTATTAGAGAAACAAGGGCCCTCCTGGGTCAAACTCCACCTGAAGGAACAGCGGAATCCACTGAGCTGCATTCCTCAGGGGGTGGGGTTGGGGGTGGTGCTGAAGCTTCAAGCTGTTAAGCAAAAGTTGGTGATTGAATCCACCCAAGGAAACCTTGGCCGAAAGTCTTTGGAATCCACTTCTGAAAAATCACGTCATGAATTATAGTTCTATATGACACCTTGAGGTCAGCATGAGTCATGGCAACTGGTATTGCTTTAAACCCATTAATCAGATCTGGCTCAATTTGGGGAAGAATAAGCACCGCCCTTGAGAAAGTGTCCCCAAGGAAAAGGTCTGCAGTCCTTTGAGAGAAGTCTTGGTTTCTTCCCATCTTCTCCTAATGGCAAACAGCAAAGCAGAGAAAGAAAAACGCTCGGTAGTTTGTGGGAAGCGTGACGGGAAGAGATGTGAAACGATGCCTGCATGTGGTTCCTCACACTTTATGCAGGTCCAAGAAAGCATACGCTACCTCGATCGGTCTCCATATGGAAATGAGCACTCGGCAGCTTGGAATTATGACAAACCATATTTGTAATTAACTGTGTGAATGTAGAGAAGCAATTTGTCCTGATAGTGCTTCAGTTTCTTTTTATAAAATAGGAATAACACTTAGACTGACTTATGCTTATGCATTCAAGTGTTTTATTAAGGTATCAAGATCATATATAAAAATTGAAAGATAGCAAACAGAACACTTGTCAATCTCAATATATGGTGATAAAAACCTATATTTAAATCTATATTTTCTATCTATTATCAATCATAATATATTTAAATGTGAGTATCAATATATTCATGAATATGTATATAGTAATAAAGATAAAAATCTAAAGTAGTGTGATAAGGTCAAAATATGTGCAAGAAATTGTAACATCATTCTTGGAGACACTATGGGATTAATGTAGGATACAAGGAAGACTTTTGAGCCAGAGTGAGATTGAGTGAGTATGGAAGCACCCACAGGATTCAGAGGGGTTCAAGACCAAGAGGACCTCGTGTGTGAGGCCAAGGAGACAAAAAAGTTGAGGTGTTTCAGAATGTGGGAAGTTTGAAATGACCAGAGAAAAGTTGACTAAAGATTTCATGGGAAATGGGGTTTAAGGGGGGTTGGCATTTCTGTTTCTATAAAGCTGGAAATTATGCCACCAGTATTTTGCATAGCAAGAGAGCATCCAAGGTGGACAATTTGAGGAGTTTCCAGACATATGTAGTTGGGAAAGAAAGACCTCATGATTTAATTGTGGTAATTATCCAGTTACAAGGGTAAGTAAAGTACTGCAATAAGGATTTTTATTAAATAAAATTATCAAAATATGAAATTACTTTTTATTGACATAGGCCTAAGCCATGTCTACACATTTATGATGTTGCTTCCATTCCTCCAGCACTCCTTCCAAAGAATCCTGCATTCTTTTATTTATGTGATATCACAATGGTAGTTTGGACATCTTTCAGTGACCCAGATTTTGTTCCCTTTATGTGTTCTTAGAACTATGGCAAAAGAAGAAATCAGAAGGAGTAAGATGAGGACTTTAGGTTGGATGGGGTTATGATTTCTCCTTGAAATTCTCATAGAATCCTTGTTACACCCTCCCTCCCACCCCCCACCCACACCACTGCCAAATTAATGCATGGTATTGAGGTCTCTGCCACTTGACATTACATTTCTCTACACAACGTTCCTTGCCTTTTCCCTCACCAATGCAGTTTTGATTTTCTTTAAAAATATTCATAACATATCACCACAAACATCCTGCATCCTCCCAGAACATCTATCAGTCTTCTTAGGTACCATCAAATCAGTTTCCAGTCGTGGTGAGTGGATCAGGTCAGGCTGTCTAGAGAATCATAACCAGGGGAATTTATTTTGTAAAAGAAAGATGATTACACCATTCTTCCATGGAAGAAACTTATATAGGAAGAGTTAGCCAGCCCCACTCCAGCTCGAGTTGGTGGACTACGTGTTGTTCTGCAGACCCTTGGGGACTCATGCAGCTCTCCAGTCTATGACGCAGGAGGCAGGGAGACTACACCCAGGTGGAGGTAGTGTAGAATGGATCCAGGACAGGCAGCAAGGCAACCACTGAGAGCTCCAAGGGCAACCAGGACACATGGCTGGTTTACCCCAAGTTCAAAGGAGCAAAATGCAGGGTTTGGACCAGCATGATGAAGAAGAGATCCAGTTATCACAGACTATTTATAGATATAAAATGAAACCACATTCCCAAGGAGACTCATCGGCCTGTGGCCTGCACCTAATAGAAGAGGTCTTACTGCCACATCACTGAGGATCCTGGCCCTGCCATATTGACAGAGTGATCTCTGAGTACTTGGACTTGAGCCAGTGGCCCATCACATTGCCTGCATCACTAAGAGTTATCACTTGCCATAATGCCTGCAGACCTTGGATTCATTTTCCCGTGCTTCCATCAGCCAGTGACTTTCCTGCTCCAGTTTAACATCTGATCCATGGACTTGAGTCAGATTAGAGTTAGCCAATCTTTCGTTGTATGAGTCAATTTCTTGCTATGTCTTGCTTTACATAAACATATAAACATCATCAGATTTCTGAAAGCAGGTTGTCTTAAATACTTTCTACCCATGAACATTTTTTTGCCGAAGAAATTTTCAGTATAGGCAAGTGCTGCCAGAAATACCTCGATTCATGATATGCTTCATTTTAAATTAACTTTTTATCACTGTATGTTCAGAAACCTTTTACTGTTGCCAATTTCTTTGAGACCCTTATACTCAATGATAAAACTTCATATCTGGTCAATACTTTCAGTTTAAGAAGCTCTGTACCAGAAAACCCAGCCTAAACCACTTCGTATGAGGAATGTTCCTAGAAAAACAAAATTATAGGAATGAGTTTCTAAATGGTTCTCAAGTTTCTTTAGTCTCAAGGTACTGACAACACTGTGATTTAATTCTGCCATTATTACTAAAGAGGGTGCTGTCAATCCCTGACATGACATGAAAATGTTAGAACCCCAAATATCACCACCAGTAAATGCAATGTTGGTGAGAAATAAGATTCTGGATGATTTTTGATATTTTTCAAGAAAATTGTTGCTTGATATTACTTACATTAGACACAATGGTAAAAGAAACAGATGGACTAGGACTTTGGAGGTACAGTTCAAGTTAAAGACTTCAGAATTTCCACTTGAACCATGAAAGTCTTATTTCTGGCCATAACAAAGTTGATACTACCAGAATCAAACCCAAAGCCTTTCATAAAAGTGGCAGAATTACAGTGCCAATGAATTCTCAACCTAGAATGGTGTCTGATGTTAAAATAAGAGCACTGATTGAGAAGACATGGGACTCTGAAACTTATGATGAGATAAAAGGCTAGATAATCAGGATATGTGGGACAGCATTGATCCCCTAAATTACGTTAAGTCATTTCAGTCAACAGTAATCTGCTCCATTTGAAGGGACTAATCTATTATCAGTAAAACCGTTGTCCCTCTACCTCTACCTGTGAGGATTTAAGTTCAATTGTGCTTGTTGATATACCACCTGAGGTTGTATTTAGAACATTAGGTATATGCCTTATAAGACAATGCTGGGTGTTCCTAGGAAACAGTCTCATCACCAATATTGCTTCTAACCCTCTAAGTCGATCTAAATCTCAGTGGTCCTAAAAGGTTATGTACAAATGGTGACCCAGGAAGTGATATGCTGTCATCCTAAAGCTCTGATAGGGCTTTTAAAGATGTACATACATAAGCCTAGAGCTTATGTGTGGGGATGATTCTTATGGGTATGGGATAATGGTGCAAAGCACATAAAGTTGGCTTATTCTGTGTGCTGACGCAGACCCTCTAATTAACTTTAGATATTTAGCTAAAATAAGACTCATTGATCTCTATGTAGGTGGAGGTCAATCAGCAGCACTCAATTGACAGAGTAAAGGTGGACATTGGTATTTACTAGACAGTAGAGAAAAGGGAACAATCAGGATAGTCTGATTCCTTTAGACCATGGCATTGCCATCTTGAGAAAGGTGTCCCTAGATATGCTAGGAGCTGTAAAACCTTCTAAATATTTAGTTCTTCTGGATAAGTAGATGAATTCTTGATCTGGTGAACAGCAGAACAACTCAAATAACCAGTATAGAAGGTAAGGACCACTGGATCGATTTCCAGACATGAGCCAGTTTATTTAAATGAAATGGATAAGGGGTCTCTATGAGGAAAAACTCCAATATAGTACCAAAAGATGTATACTGTTAGTCTTCACCTGAACCTTCTTTAACTGTGGCCTTTTATTAAGAATGAAACTCACTGGGAAATAAGAAATAACCCAACTTTTCTGGGATTGCTGAGCACTAACTCTGTTACCATTGATCCCCAGAGACCTAGCTCTCTTTGAAGGGCCCACAAGTCAGTGTGGAGGTGTGAAGGTCAAGTTATTAATGGAATCTTATCTCAAGTTCATCTCCTAGTGTATACAGTGGTTTTCCAAGTACATACTGGAGTAATATGACCAGTTCCAGAATGGATACTTGACATAAACATACTCAGTAACTGACAGAACCCCAAAGCTGAATGCATGGCATATGAAATAAAGGCTGTTATGGTAGGAAAAGTCCAGTGGAATCCATTGGAAGTGTCTCTGCATAGGAAAATAGTAAATAATCAGCAACACTACATTCCTTAAGGGATTTCAGCAATAATTCCCTCTCTTAAGGCTTTGAATAAGTATGGGAAGATAACCCCACCCAGACATGCAAATTTCTTGGTTTTAAGTCATCAAGCATCCTCTTTTTCTGTCTCTTCTATGTACAGGTTCTATAAAAACACACTTAAATATTCCGAAATTCCTCCTCTTTGGAATATTCTCATAGATTGTGATCTACATAATCAAATGCCTTTGCATGTTCAATTAAACATTGGTAAATATCTTTCTGATATTATCTGTTTTCAACCAAGTGTTATCTGACATTGGTCATGATATTTCTTGTTCTATATCCTCTTCTGAATCCAACTTGAATTTCTGGTAATTTTCTGTGGTTGTACTGCTACCACAATTAAAAAAAATCTTCATCAAAATTTTCCATACTTGATGCTAACTTATTATTTAATAATCGCTGCATGCTGATGGGTTTCCAGTCATTGGAATGGGCACAAAAAAGATCTCTCTCAGGTTGTTGATCCAGGGGATACCCTCCAAAATTCTAGGCATAGAGCAGTGGCCGCCTCCATGGTTACATCTGTATTTTTTAAAAACACAACAATTATTATGTCAGTTCCTGCACCTTGATTTTCTGTCAATACCTTCAATGAAATATGGATGAGTTTCTTTAATACTATTGATTCTTCATTATATGCTACTTTTCAAAATGGTTGAGTGTGACCAATTCCTTTTGGTATGGTGACTCTCAGTATCCCTTCCATCTCCTTGGGATGCTTCCTGCACCATTTAATATTAAATTGCCACAGAGAAATGCTCACTCAGCTCTTCTATATGGGTTTGGTTTTCTAATTCCATGTCTTTTCACCTTTGCCATCTTGAACTACACTTTGAAATCTTTCTGTAGCAAGCATGGTCCTTTGCGACCCCACCCTCCAGCCCCTCACCCAATTATTACCGTAAGCCACTGAGCTGACTTCTCTGCTTTGAATTGAACTGACTCAGCAGACCTTCTTGGAAGGCACTAGTGTGGTTGGATCTTACTCTCGGAATCATATCAGTAAATCAAAATTCATCTCCAGTTATGATTAATTCCACAAAATTGCCTTCATTAAATTTAATCATGCTTCGTAGACTGATGGAAATATCATCTCTTTGAGTTAGTTGATATTCAAGCAGTACTTTTGGCATCCATCATTTTCTCTGTTTCCTTTGTTTTCAAGATACCTCAGCATGGCTGGAATGCATTACACATACAATTTGGCTATAGCTGTCTATTGATCACAGAGACATATTTAAGCACATTTTGTTGGATAAACTCATACAATATAGTTTTATTTTCATATTACTTGATAGAATGCCCAATTATGGGACCCCCCTAAATGAGAATAGATGTTGATAAATTGAACCTATCCAGTGACTCTTTGGGAGAAGTGCCACGTGATCTGCCATCTTGAACTACATTTAAAAGTTATATATTTTTTAAATTTTTTGAAATTATTTGAATGTGATAGCCATGTAAGAGGGGAAAGAGGTGCTAACTTAATGAGGAGTGGGGGAGTTAAGAACCAACAAATGGAAATGAGCAGAAACTATCAATTTATCAAATGATAGTTGATAAATTATTCAGTTGTTAAAAATATTACTAAACATTTTTGCTTTAGCAGTCATATAATCTGAGAAGTATTGCACATAAGTGATCTCCAATTATAATATGATACATGAAGTGCTATATAGCTCACAGTAAAAAGGTTTTTATTTTGTTTTGTTTGAAGTCAAGGGAACCGAATGGGTCAGGTGTATTCTGTCATATAAGGTTGCATGAGTCAGCATCCCCTAGACCACATCCAGTATCAGTCGCAGGCTGGAAGGTACTCAAAATGCACAGTGGCTACCACACCAATAATGAAACATGTCACCAATAATGAAAATGAGGCAGGAGCAGAAATCATGTTCTTATCTTTTATGTCCATAAATCACAACTGACTAGAAAGCAACAAACACGAGCAGCAAATATATGTAAGGATTTTTGAAAGTCATTCCTTCAGATGTTTCTACTTTTAAAGAAACTATTCTTTCTTAACATGTGTGTCATATTTTGATGTTTCTTTTTCTCAGTGGCATAACTAGGAGATGTGGGGTAAGGGAATGCATTAGTGACATTAAGAAAGGGGCTGACACCAAAATGACTGTGCATAAAATGTTTGTTCAGTTTATCGGTAGAAATGGGATTTTTAATGAAAATATTCCTATAATGAGTTATAAGCAAAAAAGTGCTTGCTTATAAGCACATTTTACATGTATCAATATATTTAAAGGACTGATACTCTTTACTAACTTTTGGAATTTTCAAATGGACTCAGGCGCAGCGCTGTCATTACTGTCCAAGTATAGTGATGCTACACAGCATGTGGGGTTTTTTTTACAACAATGGAACAAGCATGCTTTGTTGTTTTTATTCCTAGGTGTTTTTATAGTTCCAGATTTTTTCAAATTCTGGCTACAATGTTGTGATGACTCATATTAGTGAAACGTATAATAAATTCTTTGAGAAAGATGTGGTATTTAAAGGAAAAGATATCAAAAGAATTTTTAAAGACTTGTGATCAGTTCATAGTAATATAATAAGTCAGAGTGAGAAAATACCACTAAACAATTTTGTTATTAGTGGTCATATAATCTGAGAAGTATTGCACATCAATAATCTTCAATTATAAATATCACATATTACTCTATGGTTAAAATTGACAATGACCATTAGTAAGAAGTCCATCTGGAGAGGGCAGGAGATACTGCACCTATCCTTGGGACCTATAGTTTCCTCTTTTAATGACCTGAGATCATTGTCTTTCTAAGGTTCATTTCAATAGCAAAATTCTTGAACAATGTAATTTATACACGCAGCACTGTTGGGGTGTAACAGTGCCCCATATAAATGACTACTGGGCAGAGTTGCTGAAAATGTAAATATTTCTCAGAACCAGGCATGTGTCTGCCTTGCCCTTGAGTAAAGAGAAATGTCGCCCAAGAGAAAAAAGAACGGAAGATATTGCAGAAGTATTTCCAGTTTAACGAGTAACCACTGCATGCAATTTCAGATAGACTCGTTTCTTATTCCTTCATTTTGTTTAACAGTGCACTCTCACTGGGCGAAAAATCCTACTCAGGAAATCTTTTTCATTTAGCAGATCAAAGGTGAGGGGGAAAGACACGGCTGTTCCTTTCTGGCTTCATCAAAACCAGACTCCGCTTTGTGTCCTCTTGTACGTTGACTCTGTAATTGCTAGAAGCTACCCGGTGGCCTCATTTTGGTTGTCTTTGTCCATCTTTAAATCCCTAAGTCTGCTAATTCAGAAAAACAGGGTTTAGAATTCAGCTTTACTCCCTCTGCTGGACAGATGGCACCTCACAGCCATCAAAATATACCATTACAGGGTAGCTCCTTTACCAGGGCTTTTATTACTTTCCTTAATTTCTTACAACGTAGGTCAGAATAAATAATGATAAAAGGTATTTAAAAATCCAAAAGCTCTTCCTCTAGGATATTAAAATGGCTGTAAAACACTGCAGATGAACTCTGCAGACCAAGATGACATAGGTCTCTGGTATCGGTGTTAATTAACAAAGCTTGAAAAGGGCCGTGATTAATTGCAAGTCCAGAAGCATAGCACAGTCTGATCAATCTGTTCAGATTTGGGGGAAAAAAACATTCAATTGATTGCTTGAGGCAGAGACCTCTGCTATAATAACCAGTTTGGTTACTGTGTTAGACTGTGTTGACTAGGAAAATAAATCCAATGACACTCTTATAAGTGTGAGAGCGCTTTGTATCGATGTAGCATATATCAAGCAAATATCCCAGCCCACTCCAGAACAAGTTCCTAAGTCTGATTCTAGTCCACAAACCCCTCTTCAGAGTCACAGCCACAGGTAATGCAGGGAGAGCACAGGTACCCAGGGGGGTGGGGGCGGGAGGGAGAACAGAGTCGTGTGGATCCAATGGCAGTGTTTCTGGCAGCTGTTTGAGTGACTCCACGGCAAGAAGGTGAAGCAGAGAGAGGTGAGAAAGTTCCTAGACCCTCCTTTTGAGGGTGCAATGCCCACAAGGAGGCACCAACAGGCTATGACCTGATTGACAGGCTAGACTCAATCCCTCCATTTCAAGTTCACATGAAATTATGTAATTACCACAGTGCCCCAACACCTAATGTGTGTTTGCCATACAGATTGTAGTGTTTCATCCTTGAAGTGAGTGCTGTCTGCTGGTAATATAATGGAAATGGAGATCTAGAAGCAACTGTATATCTTGAGTCTCACACAACTGCTTCTCGCTCTCTCCCTTCCCCCTCCTTGTCCATTCATTTTATTTATATTTCACTACTTTCAGAAAATAATGTAAAAATGTTACTAAAAACATTGAAAGATAACGTAGACTAATGGGTCGTTACATAATCTGGGACAAATTTTGGAGGATTAAGAGCGAAGGGGTGGAGTCTAGTCTACTATGAGACCTCAGTGTGGGCATGACCTTCTACTGAGAATTCTGGAAAATCAAGTGTTTCCTCCTTGCAGGTGGTGATACTCTCTGCTCACTACTAGGGAAATGCTGCACATTACAAGACACAAGGAACTATGCTAGTGCCCTCAGAAGCCACATGAACCTACCCTCATGCAGCCAGACCTCTGAAGCCAGAGAAGGCACGTAGTGCTGAGATGCTTACAACGCCACTGGATCAAAAGACTTTCTACCCACTGACTGTGATCACTCTGCATTCATTGGATGTGTTTCATGAGCGTGAAGAGGATTATACAGATTGGTATCAGACATATGGGCTTGGAATCTGCTTGCTTAGGAGGCTTTCTTAATATACAATTACCCTTTATAGAAAACTCTCTCTTATACACATGTGGGTTTCTATGGATTTGTATCTCTAGGCTACCCAGACTAACATGCTAACATAGAAGGTAGAGGTGCCTATGCAATGGGAGATGGGCAAAAGGGAAAGAATGGAAGAAGACACATAACCCCAAACTTCTCCCATTGCTGTCTAGGCCATTCCAGCTCAGGGGGATGCCATGTGTTACCTGGTAGACTTGCTTCATAATGTTCTCTTGACTGTAATGTTTATGTAAATGGATCACCAAGCAGATCACTTCTTTCCTAGTGATGCTGGAAGGTTTCTAAACCACTAGCTTTTCCATTAGGGTTGTAATAGCCCATGTTGACTAGAGAAACTAATACAGAGACACGCATATGTGCATAAAAATGAGATTTAGATAAAAGAGAAATTGCATATTGAGAAAACATCCCAACTTATGATCATGTCCATATGTCTGCTATTAGCCCATGTGTCCTATATAAGTTCACAATTTCCTCTTTAGACTCATGTAGTGCATGCAACCATACAGAATGCAGGAAGATCACAGGCCCGTGGGTAGAAGATCAGGTGGATTCACTGGTAGTGGAAGAATCTCAATGCTCACACAGGTCTCCATGTGTCTCCTCCAGCTCTCTGTGTGTCTCAACAGCAGGAAAGGGAAGGTAGAGAGAGTGGGTCTTTCTTCCAGGAAGTTTTTTATCTCTGCAGTGCCTCCAAAAAGGTCATCAAGTTGTGACCTAATTGACAAGCTAGATTCCACCCTTACATTCAATTTGGCAAGAGATTATCTGCCATAACTGCCATCATGGTAGAGTGGAAACTATTTATACCACCCAGAAAAGACAAATTGACAACCTAAAAAGTACAGTGAAATTCATTTCCAATATTTTTCTTCATTCTCAGAATTGTAGAGGTGATTGTCCACAAGAGCTAAAGTAACACATCACTTTACAGTAGATGGCAAAGAAATGTGTGCAGGTTAAGTCCTGTGTGTATTAGGATGATAAGTGGTTACAGGGAGACCCTGAAAGACAATCCTGACCCAGTCAGAGAATGGTGGAACATACTTCAAAGATGTGAATGTGAATCCTGTCTCCATGTCAATCTAGCTGCCATGCTGCCCCTAGGTTCTATAAGCAGAACTCTCACACAAGGGCCCCTGTTTAAGAAAACTAGCTTAATGCTTTGCTACCTCAAATTACATAGTGATTTTTCAACACAAAGCCCCAGTCCTTCCTTTTGCATATACCTCTGCAAATTTTGAAGTCTGTCCTATCTAGCGATATATCCTGAAGTCGTCTTTCAACTTCTCAAAGTCTGTTTTCATTACCTGTAAAATGAGTTTAAAACTGTGTTATGGGGCTGAGCCCTGGTGGTGTAGTGGTTGAGCGTGGGACTGCGGCCCACAGGCTTGGCAGGTCAAATCCAGCAGCAGCTCTCTAGGAGCAAGGCTGGGCCTCCCACTCCCACCAGAGGGCAGTGATGCCCAAAAAAGCAAAACAAACAAACAAAAAACAAAACAGTATGTATGAACTGGGTGGAGTAATTAGAAAGGTTAGAAGTAGAGATTGTGAAAGTGAAACAAGGCTATGGAAATCTGGAGCAAAATTATTAGCCTTCCTGAACAAGTTTTACAAAGCACTATTTTTCATGAGTTTTTCCTAGAAATTTATGGGACTGTTTTTATGTTTTTGCTCAAGGTGCTGTCACAGCTGATTTAACTCAATGCTGTCACATGCAGAGCACCTGCACCCTCAGATGGCAGGTTTTCTCTCTCTTCAGGGAAGTGCTGCTCTCGATAGGGGGAAAAGTAGGAAGATTCAAGGATGGTCCAGGGAAGCTTTAAGATGCAAGAAATAATTAAAGTTTTGGGTGAGGGCTTCAGTAGAAGGCCACATTCAAAGTGATTTAAGGGTAACAGTTAATCGCAGTTTTTCTGCTAGATTGCTGCCCAGGCATGAAGGTCAAAAAAGCAAAACCTCTGGCTGTAGCTTTTATTTATGTAAGCATATTTGGAACTGTAGAGAGTAACCTTTGGCAAAATCAAGTATAGGTAAATATGCTGCTTTGGATACCTCTGATTTCTGTTTTCTGTTTCCCTTGCTTATTACCTCAGTGGGATACCATTGTTCAGAACAATATCAAATAGAGGTGTCCTGGGTACAATCAGCAGAAAAAATCAACTGATGAAAACCCCAGGGGACAGTGATGATGGTGGACACGGGAGATACCTTTGACCCTGAGGGACCCCTTGGAGTCTCCTAAGGCAGGTGCGCTTAATGGGTTTTTGAATAGTTGAGAAACAGGGCTTCTAATTGTTAGTAAGGTGAGTGCCAACAGGCTAGTGGGAACGAAAGGAACATTTTATCGAACATAAAAACCAGTCACTTCTGATTCAGGGTGACCCCTGTATGTCACAGGAGAACCACTGTGTCGGGATTCCAGGACTGATCTTTCAGAAGTAGCTAGCCAACCTTTTCTTCTAAAACACTTCCAGGGGGCCTCCACCTCCCCACCTTTTGATTAACAGCCAAACACCAAGCTCCTGAGCAGCTTGCCCCACCCACAAAACCTCACTGAGCATGATGGTATTGGAATAATCCAGGACCATAAAAAGATATGAGACTAATAACAAGAAAACAAGAGAAATAGCACAAGGCTTATTTGAAAATATACATTATCTAATGTCATTTAAGAAACTCATTAAATTATACATGGCTAATTACCCAGTCATTTCCCCTTTCCCCCTTACCCTACACCTACCCTTACTACATAGCAAAGAACATCCAGTGTATTGCGGCTTTTGTTCAATTATGCTGCCCTAACTAGTTCACTTTTATTGACGGTTCCTGAAGCGTAGTTATGTTTGTAATTATTGGTTGTTGTTGTTTTTTGGCTATTTCATGACAAGCTCAAGTATTCAGAGAAGAACTGCCCTACAGGGTTTTGCAAAGGCTGTGTCCTTTCGAAAGTGGATTGCTGCATCTCACTTTGGAGGTTCCTCTTGGTAGGTATGAACCGTGACACATTCAGATGAGAGTTTAACATTGAACCATTTTCTTAACTCGGGAGTTCCAGTTCTCTTTTGAGAAACAAAGGCCTATTGCTATTACGTGTCTCTTAGCGATCTCCTATGAAGTTTCGGCGACTCTAAATCGTTAATCAGCCGGCCTTACCTTTCTCCTGGGGAGCAGCCGATGAGTTTGAGTTGCCCACCAATGTCAATTCCACCATGCCCCAAGGACTCGGAGCTTGTAAAAAGTCACAAGGAAGGAGGATGGGAAGAAATCTGAGATTAAAGAGACTGAAATTATATGCGAAAGAAATAAAGAGAGGAAACAGAATCATGGCAGTTAGGTCTATCGCGTGTCCGGAAGGGAATTGTGAGTAATTCCAGATGAGGGAAGTCTTTGGGGGGAGGTGTAGGGAGGAATGGTGATCACCAACCCCACTAATGTTGCCAACTCAAAAGGCATCAGAGGAAGAATGGATCTGAGCTCTTAGATGCATTTACCATAGAGTCCATCCCCTCAGCTTAGCTTGGCCTTGTATCCTTTGCATAAGGGTATGCCTGCCCCTCCCTTGAACACATCACACACCTATCCTAGCACAGAGAGAAGGGAAAGGGCTCTAAGTCTGAGCTGAGCCTACTCTTCACAAGCACCTAGCAACAGTCAGTCTTTGAAGCATAGTCACAGAGGGATGATACAGAAGACAGGATTATTCTGATTTACCTTCTCCAGCTCATGGAATCCCTTCCCACCATCAGAGACTTTTATGGAGAGAGAGAGAGACAGAGAGAGAGAGAGAGAGGAGAGAAAGGAGTATGAGAGAGGGAGAGAGGAGAGAGAGAGGAAAGAGAGAGAGGAGAGAGACAGAAAGAGAGAGAAACTTATTTTTCTCCTTTCACATGGGATGTCATTTATTGAGATCTCACTCTATGATTCTTATGTCTCTCTAAAAAATACTCCAGAGATGAGAGTAATGTCTGGGGCAGATTAAGGTTCAGAGTCTACCAGGTGCTGACTTAGAGGAAGGATCAACATTTTCCCTTATTCTAGGAAGAAAACCCCGAACATCTTTTATAGAACTGAATTCTAAAAGATCATCAGCATTTTCTCTTTCTTCTTGATCCTTCTTGCTGTTTACCAACTAATAACTTTGTTGCTGATCTGGGCTTCCATAGATTTTTCACATAAGATCTCTAGTTGGTCACAAGAATTTCAGGACTGGTCCCTTACTTTGGCTAGCAATTAGTAACTAAAGCCAACCAACACTCCATTCAAATTTTAGAATTGTGTTTGTGTGTGTGTGTGTGCGTGTGTGTGTTTCCCTTTAGTACCAGGGGTTATGGGGCAACAGCTTTTGTAAAGTAAATATCCTCATGAAAGAACTGGATTTCTTGGCTAGTGTACTATATTGAAAATACCTAGTCATGATAGTTCCCTGCATCATTTTTAACGCAATATGATTGTGTACATCTTTCATAGTAGGTCAATAAAGGAAAAGACAGGTGTTTCTACTAACAGACAAGCATTCATCTAACCTAAGAGGTGTCTGTTCCTTTACGCCACTCCAGACGTGACTTTCCCATCAGTATTCCTCATCACTCTGCTAGGAATGGCTGCCAGTTCTGTTCAAACCTTTGCATGGCAGCCACTAATCAATTGTCCTCCCTTCCCCCTCTGTTGGAATCTGATGTCTGCTGAAGGTGGACTTCTCCCCACCCCCATGCCCCATCCAAAGCGGGCTTCAAGCTGCACAAACAGAGAGAATGGTGCATGTTTCATAGGTACCAGTAAGGCTCTCCGTTAAATTGCCTAGCCACCTTGACCAGGACACTGGACAGACTGAAACCTTAGACCACTCTCACCCAGGTGCTCATCCCTACAACAGAGGAGTCCTACAGTATTTGTCCTTCTGTGATTGACTAACTTCACTCAGCAGAAGGATTTCCAGATCCCTCCATGTCTTGAAGTACTTCATGGTTTTATTGCTATTTTTCTGAGATGCATAGTATTCCACTTTTTAAACCATCCATTCTTCTGCTGATGGAGAATAAGACTGTTTCCAACTTCTTGATATTGTAAACTATTCTGCAGTAAACATGGAAGAGCACATCTGTTCATGATCTGTCTCTTGTTTCTCTTGGGTTTTTGCCCAGAAATGGTATTGCTGGGTTATATGGTATTTTGTTTACAACTGTTTTAGGAATCACCATTTCACTTTCCACAGTGAACATATGTATTTACAAGCCTACCAGCAATGTCTAAAAGTTCCAATCGCTCCACACCCTCTCCAGCATTTGTTTTTCTCTGTTTTGCTCAGTTTTTAATTGGGCTACATTTGTAGGTGTATCCCATCCTTGTTTTGATTTGCATTTCCTGGATGACAAGTGAACAATAGCTTTTCCTCACGTGCTTGTTAGCCATTTGGACAGCATCCTTTGTGAATTATCTATTTGGACCCTTTGCCCCCCTTTTAAGATGTTTTTGTTGTTGTTGTTGTTTCCTTCTTGTTGGGTGCTGCAGTAACCCTTTCCATGTGAAATTGGTATTATGCTTTCCATTTCATGAAAGAATGATGTTTGGCTTTGAATCTGGATTGTTTTGTTTTTCTAGATTGAAATTAGTCCTTTGTCCGTTAGGATTTTCCAATCTGTGGACTCTCATTTTACCCTTTATTTTAATTATTTTTATGTACACAAGTGTTTTATTTTTAGCAGGTCCAACCCATCTATTTTGTCGGCCACTATGTGTGTTTCCTTTGTTATATGTGGCAGCGCAGGCATGCCTTTTACTACCATCTTAGAATTGTTGATTTTTTCCTTGTTGATGATCGTGATAGCTTTATCTTTACATTGACATCTCGCATTCATCCTGAGTTCATTCATTTTTGTGCTTGGGGTGAGCTATAGCCCCCTTTTTCTTTTGCAGAGAGATATCCAGTTTTTTTCCAGCACCATTTGTTGAAGAAGGAATTTAATGTTTCTGTATCCTGTGTAGGTCAGTTGTCTGTACATGGGTGCTTTCATTTCTGGGTTTTCTGTTCTGCTCCATTGGTTTATGTATCTATCATTAAATCATTACCAGACTGTTTTGACCACTGTGGCTGTATAGTACCTTTGAGGCCAGGTTGTGCAAGATCATTTACTTTGCTCTGTTTCAGGAATCCTTCGCTTATCCTCTTCCCTCTGTGTGAAGGTGGTAATCAGTTTTTTTCCATTTCTTTCAAGAATGACATTTGGATTTCGATCAGGATTGTGTTCTTTTTATAGATTGCTTTAGGTAGCATTGTCATTTTTCAGAACTTTGAGTTTTCCAGTCAATGTACATGGGATAGTCTTTCATTTATGTTCATCACTTTTTATTTCTTGTCTTAGTATTCTATAGTTTCTTTGTACAGATCTTTTCTTCCTCTGGTTAGGTTTGTCTCTAGGTTTTTCAAACCTTTCTATTGCTATTTTATGTCTTTATTTTGTAGCTATATTTATGTCTTTCTCAGATTTCTCATCATTACTATATCAAAGCCCAATTGATTTGTGATTGTTAATCTTGTGTCCTGTTACTTTACTAAATTCTTCAACTTTTTCCCACAATCCTATTGTGTTCTATTATCTCCCCATTTCGTTTTTTAAGCTCTCCTCTATATCATCATGGCATATTATTTTCCAAGTAAGTAAGCTATTTTACGAGGGTCCGCTAAAATATAAGCTATTATTTGTTGTTTTTCAGTCACTACACTTATCTTTCACATATGTATATCATGTCCACAAGCCAGGTTATAAAAGCTTATTGTAAATTGAATTTTAAAACCTTTTTGTGTCCTTCAAAGTATTTTATATGAATATTAGATACGGAAGGATTCAAGCCATTTTTCTCACAAATTTTTAATGAAGGCTCCTCTACCACGTTGCTGAATGTTCTAGGCTGTGCATTATTAAGAGAAATGCCCCTTTATTCTAACATGTTTAATCCATTAGCCTTATATCTTGCCTCCCTTCTGAGAATTAATGGTGTAGTTTATTACACAGTGAAGATGGATGTGCCCTGCCCTTTGTGTCTCTGGAATGCCTGGCTTTCTGTGTTCTCTGCTGCCATATTTCTGAGGAATCTCATTGGGAGCCGGTGCCAACAGACTGTCAGTGTATCTGGGCATCCTCCCAAATCTTAAACACAACTGGAAAAACATTAGGCTCTTTGGGGATACAATTGACTGGATGACATTAAGCAAATAGCTTGGGAGTTGATGTCTAAATGAGGCCTCGGGGTCTCAGCCAGGCATCAGAGCACAGAGGAAGCTAAAAGCCAAAGCACTAACCCAGTTTTTATCAGATGTTGTGGAGTCTCATTTTCAAAAGAGTCACCTAGAGAGCTTTTAGAATACAGATTCGTATGGCCAACACCAGACTTACTGAATTTAATTTTGTTTTAAAAACAAAACAACTAGAAAACCTTCCCAGAGAATTTTGGTGTGGACAGTCCAGTCCATGAAGTACAGAATCACTAGCTATTCACTGTTATTGATCAGAGGTATAAATGCATCACTATTTTTAGTATAGTAGTTTCTTCAAAATTTATGGAGGGGGGAGCTTAAAAAACTCTCAAGAAAATTGCCATAAATCGCTTTGAAGCCTCCTTCTACTTTAACCCCTTCACTAGAGAGAACACTGTGCTTATTTGCACATCTGCATATTTTTTTTCTAGATTACCTTTCAACCCTCTCTCTAGTGGGCTCATATTTATTATTCTAAGACTCTGCTATTTCTAATCTCTTATGTGCAACCTTTCCCAGTAGCCTTGAAGAAAGAAAATGACCCCGTCCACCATACTGTCATCCATACTTTTCTCCATTTCTACACATATCACACTATTTGAAGTTATTTGCTGGTGGTATCTTTTCCTCCTCAACAGCCAGCTCTTCAAGGAAGGGTTAACGTCGACTTTCATGTTGTCTCTGCAAGCACCTGGTACAGTAGTCAAATTGTTGCTACTTAAATTAATGGATTGATGAATGAATGAATTCTTGGGTAAATGCTTAATTAATCAGGAAAGTACTTATTTTTCCCAGGTAGAGAAGCTCCAAGAGAAGCACCTGACTAGTATTCATGCTGTGACTGTCTCGGCATTGCCCCTGTCTTCAGCTGCCTACGCGTAGACAGAGCATTGCACAGTGTAGGCAAGAAAGAATAGCAGGGTCAAGAGAAGTGACGCCAGTCCAAAATCACAAAGTTTGCCTTCTGTGAGCTAGAGCCGTTACCTGGGGAACGAGATTTATCTCTGTGTCCTCAATATAGTACATCTCAATGAGGACACTTTTAATAACCAATTGATGTGTAATTGCCTGTATAAATTATGTATCTCTTGTCCAGCTCCAGCACACTGAGTGAATTATAGAGAAAATCTCCTCGCAGGACTATTATGTGGTTGGTGTGATGCAATTGTAGGGCCCTTTAGAGATTTTTATGGGGGCCCAATTCACTGATTTGGGGCTTTTCAGGAATGCTTTCAAAGAATACAGATGTGAAAAGAGCTACTGGTATTGTGAGAGTCATAATGGACAAAGGAACAGAATTACTGACACTCAGACCTAGAAAGACCACCGAGGTTATTGAGTCTACATTCCTAACTAATTGCTTGATGACATAAATTAAAGTATGTGCTGCGCCCTACTTAAATTTTCTGAGGTTTTATTTGGAGTTGTAGAATGGAAACAACAATGACTTGTTCATTAGACAGCAGTGATCAAGTGTTGTGTTACCTTGGTAAGAGTCTTCTTAGGCTCCATTTCTTTAAAAACTCAAATGGAAATGTTAAAAATTCTCACAAACAAGAACATGTTGCCATCGAATCAATCTCTCCTTATGACATCCACATGTGTTACTGATTAGAATTGACCCATAGGGTTTTCTGAAATGAAATCTTTACAGAAGCAAACCCCTAGCTCTTCTTCACAGCACAGTTGACTGAGTTTGAACTGTCAAGTGTTAGGTTAATGAAACCAAACCAAGCTCTGCCATGGACTAGAGGTGGACTCAGAACCTCCCTATTGGACAGGGAAGAACTGCCCCTGTGAGTTTCAGAATGTCTTCCTCTCGAGGAGCAGCAACTGGTGTTTTTGACTTGCTGATCTTATGGTGTGCAGGCCAGAGCTTGACCACTATGTCAAGTGCAAATGTTTTGCACCGCCTGGAGACTTTTCTTTTTGAAAGGGAAATAATATCCTTATCTTCCTGAGCTACTATGACTAATATTACAAAAATATGTACAATGAGAATACCATTATAAAACTGAAATGTATATATTAGGTTTTCAACCTCTTCGTCTTCTTAGTTTTATGTCATGTGCTCTGGAAGCCACAGTGCCAGCTGAACACTTGTGAAGGAAGAACCACTCTGCATATTTGTGAAGTGCAGGGGAAGATCCTATCGCTCAGGGTGAAATCATCTTCATAGGGGAGAAGAGGAAGGTGGGGAAATCTCATTCAGAAAAATGAATGTGAGAACCAGAAGAGGTATCATAAGGAAAGAAATTGGTTAAATAAAAGTATTCTAACCAGCCAGATGTTATCAAGTACACTTCAACCAACAATATCAATTACACTTCAACTCTAGGTGACTCTAAACATGCCAAAGTAGAACTGTACTTCATAAGGTTCCCACTCTTTTATTTAAAAAAAAAACAACAGATTTCTATGTCTGTCTTCCAAAGTAGACTTGGACTGTCAAACTTATGGTTCCAGCATATTAACAGTTTTCATTACCACGCTATCAACTAGATTCTGACTCATAGGAAACTGTAAATTATTTCTTAGATGAAATATTTGTGGGAAGAGAGAGCCTCATTTTTCGCCCACAGAATGGTTAGAGTTTAAACTGCTGACCCTGGGACTGGTTACCCAACACTAACTTACTGTTTAATCTGGGCTCCTTAAGAACCCCATAAGTATCTCTGGAGGAGGTGTGTTGGAAACATTTAGGACAAATAGTAAATAAATAACAATTAACTATCAGTTTCTCATGTGTCATCTGAAAGAAAGTTACTGCACATGATTTTCTCATGGTAACAATAGGCATCGTTAGCAAAAATCTGTCAACACAGAGGGATGGTATTAGTTATCATTCCTAGACCTCCATTGGCCTCTGCAGAAGGTCTCCATGAACTTTTGAATGTGCTTCAGAAAATGCACAGATGGCTAATTACAGAACTCTGGGGCTTGAAATGGGGATTCTGTATCTGTTGGCAAGGTGTCTCCCACACCAACCTGAAGGAAGCTTATCCAAAGTCTAAGATAGTTCTGTCAATTTGTAGGCACTGACAAAAATGATATGAAATTCAAATTTTTTTATGACTGTGAGTCATATTGTATATTCTGTGCTTGTATATTGAGGGCAGTGGTGGTTCAGTAACTATAAAACTATCATCTCTCAAGTAGGAGACCCAAATTAACTAATGGTGGCAGAAAGCCACACTAGGTTGTAGCTGCTATTATTCCTTTACTTAGAGCTGTTAGCTATAGTTACTCAACCAGTTAAAAGCTACTTTTGCCCCCTTACAGTACCTTTCTCTGATTTGCTCAGCAAACACTACAGCTAACTATTAGGCAGTCTCTGTTAGTTGAGAAGTGGCATAGCATTTGTACTTTTCTTCCCAGCGAAAACTCCAGTTTAGGTACGTAGTTCAGGAGAACAAAGTAAAAGGGCACCCTCTGATGAGGAAGGAGAATTGTCTCTTTGTGTGCCACTGTGTTGAATGGCCTGCAAAGAAAATTTTTTAAATATAATCCCTGCTCTCCAAGAATTCAGAAACAATATCATGAAAGCTGATGTCTTTAGAGCATGTAGAAACAAACAAACAAACAAAACAGTGGAAAACATGGGTTGATTAAATCTCTGTATTGCACTAAGAAACATTTGTCAGTTACAAACGTCATGTGTTAAAGGGGTGTGTATATATCAGGGAGTCTAATAAAGAATGTTTCAGTGGACAAAGAGAACAAGGGCTTTGAAGAAAACGTTTAAAACTGATTGTCCCTTAATGGTTATGTGACCTTAGTAACCTTTTCTCATTGGTAAATAGGAATATTTTTACTGTTTTGATGATAAAATAATATAGTACATGTAAGAAGCCTGGCATGTATCCTAGCAGTATGCACTTCTGTTACTAAAACTCCATATGCTTATTCTTTTTGTTCTAACCATACTCATTTCTTAGCCCAGACTTTTGAGAGCCTTAGAAAAATATTCAATCCTTCTTTCCCCCATGAAAAGTCCAGCGCCCCATGGAAGCTTCCTTTCCTTCTAGACTTTTCAGAACAAGGATGGAGGTAAAGGCATCTCCACAGACTGCATGTCCAGACTAAGCTCCGATGTGGGTATAAAGAAACACTTTTTGTTACCAGGGACTCAAGTGGGCACACTCTGTCAGGCACACTCTGTCACTCTGTCACTCCTAGCCTGGCCCCAATTGAAGAGCCCCGAGTGGTACGGCCCAGGTAGGATCGCCCCTTTCATTCCCTCACTGAGTTTGCGTGCTTTTCTCCAGGCTCTGTGCCATTATCTTCACCAAGAAGTGAGGGTTTTTCCATTTGTCTCTCTTTCTGTCAAATAATTTTGAAATTGTTTTATCATTTGGTCTTACTCATTTTAAGCACGACTTCTGGGGTAGAATTCTAAGAATTATCAGGCAGAGATTATTTGCTATGTCATATTTTAATTCATTAATCTAATTTTATATCTGGTCATATTGAAAGCACTGAATTCATTTTCATTTTAATTACAGCCAACCCAGCCCTCCTATGACCATGGTTTACCCTAATTAGCAAGTAGTTAGAAATTAATAAACTGTTCATTCCATTGCAGCTCTTTTTATTTTATTTTTTTTAACATCTCACATTGGGCCTACCTTTCTTCTTCAATGATTCTAAAGGTGAAAGGCTGCCTGATGCCTCCTTTCCAGCATCAAGGTTTGCTTCTTGGAACTTTTTCAGTTTTCTACACTTTTGAGACCCTGTCTCTTAATCTTATTGAATGTTCTAGACAGAGCGAGGGTCACTTTGAATTGTTGAGTGAGTAGAGGTGCACATGTAAGTAAGAGGTGTGTAAGTGCTTTGAAGTGTTCTAGCTGGATTCAGACCACAGTCAGGATAAGGAGCAGGTCGACCACTAAGGTTGATAGAAGAGCAGATTTGAGACATGCAGCCCCTGCTTTTCTGAATTCATTAATTACATCCTTGTGTCAGTTTCTGGCACTGAGATATTTAATGCCACAGGGGACATTTTGATTTTTTTTCTTGCCCTTGATACCTCCTGAATTAATAATTGTGGATACTAATATTGTCTATTAATCCAAAGTCTACTTTTTACAAAGATTTTGCTTATGCTATCTCTTTGAGTCATTCAAAAATGTAATGGGTCTTATCAACCATTGAAAGAAACCTAAAACCATGAGTATTAATACAATTTTCTCATGTTTCATAATTATTAAAGCACAGAATTTGAATTCAAGCTCAGAAGTCTACTTTTTTTTTGGGGGGTGGGCATCACTGTCCTCACTTGGTGGGAGTAGGAAGCCCAGCCTTTGCTCCGTGGAGCTGGAATCGTACCTCCATCCCAGTGGGCCGCAGTCAGAAGTCTACTTTTAACTCCATATTTTAAACTTTGCCCAAATCTCCAAACAGCAGTAGTCCCATGAAAAATCAATGTCCACTAAGCTATACAGTTTGGGTGACTACCACAAGAGCAGAGAAATGGCAGATACAGAATATTACCAGAAAATGAATGTGGATCCTATATATGTCAGAGTATAGCTGTGCTGCATTGAACTTTAAAGGCTGATTTTTTTAGTGGTAGAGAGTCATGGCCTTCTTCTGACTCCATTGGCTAGCCTAGAACTTCCAACCTTTCAGTGAGCAGCAACGCCCTAACTGCAACAGCAGAGATTCCCATATCTATACAAGTTGCCCCGAACGCAGACAATGATCCTTTTCAGACAGCTGAACTAAAGAGGAGGCACTGACCACAACTAGCAACTTTCTAGCCTTGCTGTTTTAGTAAAACAGCTTGTTTCCTTTTCCTTGTTTTAGTAAAGAGCCAGCTCATCTTTTCTGTACTGAGCTAGAGAGTAAGTGTAGTATTTGTGTGCCATGGAGTCTTTGTCACAATTCATCCACTCTGCTCTTTTTGCAAAAACAACCACAGATAAAATATAAGTACAGAATATACAACACCATTCATAGATATAAAATTTTGAATTTCATATAATTTTCACAGAACTCAAATACCACCCCTTTGATTCTTCCCTCTCTCTCTCCCCGCAACAAAGATCATCTGTAGGTAAGTCATTCTTAGTCGGCAGTCAGCCAGATTTCACTGCCTGTGAAATTTCACTGCCTGAGCTCAAAGGAGTCCTGGGGGTTGAAACCTGCCTGCTGCGTTAGGAGAGAAAAATGGCTTTCTGTTTCCCTCGAGATTTACCGCCTCAGGAACCTAAAGGGGGACTTCTACTCAATCCTCCAGGGTTGCTATCAGTCGGAGATCATGAACAACTGGCTGCAGAATGAAACTGCTTCTTAACTTAGAATTTATAATTATAGCTAAGTTGTTGGGTGGCTATTGGGCACTGATTACATACTCTGTGCTGTATTTTCTTGTCTAGAATCTTTAATGTTTGTTACGTGTGAAATAATGTAAACTTATGTATGTGTACAATGATCTTTGAGCATACTGGTCTTTTCATTCTGCATCCACTTGGTTCCAACAAGCTATTAAAACTTGTGTCTCTAAATATTGTTTTCCATGTATAGTGAAATATAACACAAGTATACAAAGGTAATGCATATTTATAATTTGGCACATAGTTATACAACTAAGACCTATGTTTATTTTTTGAATAGAGGACTAAATAAAAATAGAACATTTCTAACACCTTGCCCATTGCACTGTTACATAAACACAATCCTATTTCTCCTTTCTTTTGGAGTTTGTGATAATTACTTCCTGTTCTGTTTTATAATTGTTTCTGAGTATGAATACTTTGTTATGTTTTTCATAGGTTACCATGAGTCATTGTCACCTCAACATCAACTAACAGCAATAAATGCATGCATATCTTGTGTTGGTATACAGAAATAATATGTATTTATAAATATACAGTACATAAATAATTCTTCAAAGCATATGTGGGTTATGGAATTAAAAGGTAATGAGGTTTTCCAAGAAGATTGTATGCCCTCTCCTATATATTTATCTATTGAATATTAATATATTTACTCATATCTATAGTAAATGTATATTTAAAGCATACATAGGCAAATTTCATTTTTGATACCATTTCATACAAACTGTGGAAGTCATTTCAAATGCATATGCACACACATAAGAGGCACAGTAAAAAAGTATTGCTAACACATCCTAGTTCTTACAAGCATGAGATTTTTTTCTTTTTAAAACAGAATATTTATAAACATTTCTGTGATCAATGTGTGGTTGCAGACAAGTTATCTTAGAAGGATTTAAGACTTACATATAAATCCTAGAACTATGACTATCATCAATAAAACAATAGAGGCAAATGTAAGGTCCATAATACAAGGCATAAATACATGCCAAACATAATGAAAAATATTCATGTGACAGAAGACAGATAAGAAAATGGTTACCTCCTACTATACAACATTTATATGCATAGAAAGGTTATTAAAGGAGAAAAAAAGAAAACCCACAGATTGTGGGATGGGGTGGTGTTGGCATTGATATATTAGATAAAGGGTTAATTTCTGACATCTAAACAAAACTGCAGTATCTTAATATGAAATAATCCAATTCATGAGTGAGCAGAATACATGAGCAGACAATTCATTGAAGATGAAATCCAGGCAGCCAATGGTCACTTGAAGAAATGCCCAGGATTCATAGCTAACGGAGAAACACAAATTCAAACAAGGATGAGATACCACCTCACACTAACACTGACAGCAATTTTTTTAAAAAAAGAGAGAGAATAAAAAATTCTGGAAACCATGTGGAGAGATTGGAACACTCATATACTGCAGCTGGGGTAATAGAATTTTACAGCCACTATGGAAAAGAGTATGGCACTTTCTTAAACAAATGCAAATAGAAATACCATAAAACCCTATGATTTCTCTACTCAGTATATACACCAGAGAACTAATGAGCGAAATATGAACGGATATATGCATACCCATGTTTATCACGGTGCTATCTGTAATAGCAAAAGGATGCAAGCAATCAGAAAGCACATCTGTGGAAGAAGGGATAAACAAGCCCCAGTATATACAAACAATGGGATATTATGCATTTCTAAAAAAATACTGAATTGTTGAACATCTCATGACCTGGAGAGGTTTAGAAAATATTAATCTCAGCAAAATAGCCAGTCCCATAAAGACAAATACATGACACCACTTTTTTTTTTTAATCTAAGAAATTTGGTTTTCACTCCCAAATCCAGCACAGTTTGAAGGTGTTATGAGACTGGGGTCTGGAATGTTGCATGGGGAGGGATATGACACAAGACAGAAAGGAGGGTCATGGAAAATGGGAGGGGAGAAGATAGGGTCACCTACCCAGAGGACTTCCTGGAACACTGTCACCATTCTGATGAGTTAGGCTGTGAAACTATGTTTTGTAGGTGTTTCTAATAAAACGAAAATAGAAAGAAAGGTCCCAGCCTTTAAAAATCTGAAACTCTCTGCTCTCCCTTGCCATCAGATCTAAACACTAGTCAGAGTGATTACAGAAGGAAAAATAACATTGAAACTGACATAAATGCTTTTGTGACACATGGGCTAGTTTGAAGTAAGTGGGGGTGGGGGGAAGAAAAAAAAGAGCCACATGATCATATCAATTGAAACAAAAAAGTGCAAGTGGGAGTTGTGGGCGGTAAGTAAAAGATCTATATTGGTAAATAAGTAATACTCTTGTGATTTGCAGATGATATGATGTTAAACACAGAAAATCCCAAAGCCTTGGCAGTAAATTTTGGAAACTGATAGAAAGATTCAGTAAAGTGTCAGGCGAAAGATCAACATATATAAATGGGACAGATTATTTATTCTGACAAAGAGATCTCTGAACAAGAAAATTTAAAATGCCCCCAACAGAGGAGTTACTCAGATATAAATATAATTAGAAAAACTAAAGACCCATATAAAGAAAGCTAGAAAACACTAAAACAAGAACCCAGAGACCACCTAGAGGGGACGAGTATACCAGCTAGCATATAGGAAGGATTAGCATTCTGAAAACGCCAATATAACCCAAAATGAAGTACAGATAAACTGCAAGGTTTATTCAATTCCCACATCATTCTTTAAAGAGTTAGAAGAAACTATTTCCAAACTTTATACAAAAATAAAGAGACCTCTGAATAAGAAGATCACTCCAGAATGAGAAGAATGTTAGGTGCCTGCCACTTCCTAATCTACACAGTCACAGAAATCAATATGTCTTGGTACTCACAACATAAATACATAAACCAACATAGCAAATTTGAGACCCTGAGTACATCCATTCACCAACAGATAACTGGTCTTGGATAAAGCTGAAACAGATTAAATGGGGCAGTGCTAATGTTGTTCAAAAATGATGCTGGAAAGGACCATTTTTATTTTTAATTGCAAAATATGAAACAGGACCTATGTTTCATGGCATATACGAAACAAACTCAAGATGGATGGATCTAAATAGAAAACTTTTATCAGTAAAGATCATCAATGAACAGTTTAAGAACTTTGAGGCCATAGTATACCAAACAAAATGAAAAGCTAGTGTGCAGCAGGAGTCAAAATAAGTGGCTGTGTTAGGAGGCACTGAGCCATTTCCAACTCAAAGTGACCCTGTGCACAAAGGAACACAAGGAAAGCTCAAAAAAGAAAGTACGCTACTGAAATATGCAACGACTTGGAGCTAGAAAACCAAAAGGGAAAACACACACTTGATATAATCTCAAGATGGAAGAACTAAGAAAAAAATGAGGCCTTGCATTTCAATGTTCAAGAGTTCATGGGGTAAAATTTGAATAATTCAAGAAGCAGCATGGAGCTCCTAAAAACTGAACGTGTAAAAAGATTGCCCAATAACTGGGAGCAGCAATGCTGTCAATAGCGTCAGACCAAAAAACCCTCCAAAATTAATAGAAAATGTCAATACTTCATCGAGAGATAATGCATTTAAAAATGAAGCAGGGGCATGAACAGACACTTCACCAAAGAAAACTTACAGACAGACAAGAAACCTATGAGGAACGGTTAGTGACATTAGTCAATCCAGAGATGTAAATTCAAACAATTATCATTTCACCCCAGGATTAATAGCAAAGTAAATGAAATACAGAAGATAATCATTGCTGACAAGGTTGAGGAGAGACTGGGACTTTCCTACAATGCTGGCTGAGCTTTAAAACACTACTTATACAATATGACACTTCCTCATAGAAATGCCATAAAACTCTTAAGTTCCTGTACTTGGTATATACCTTGCATAAAGAAAAGCCTCCACATGAATTGACATATATACAATCATGTTCATTGCAGGACTGTTTACAAAGACAAAAAGAAACAACTTAAATACGCACCAGTGGAATGATGGATAAGTAAACTTTTATATTTATACAAAGAGTAAAATACTGCTGTTGATGCTAAATGCCATTGAGCTGAATCTGACCCTTCATGACCCAATATTCAATTGAATGAAACAATCTGATGAAACAATCTTTTTCAGGGACTGGTCTCTTCTGATAACATGTCCAAAGTATCTGAAAAAGAGTCCCACTAATCTAGCTTCTAAAGGGCTATGTTGCCATGTTTCTTCCAAGATATACTTCTTTGTTTCTCAGATAGCCCCTCATATTATCAATATTCTACACCATAGTTCAACTATATCAGGACTTCTGCAGTCTTAGTTGTTTACTTTCCAACTTTCACATGTATATGAGGTTAGGGAAAATACCATGGCTTGGAACTGGCACACGTTATTCCTCAAAGCGACGTCCTTGCTCTTGTGCAGCAGCTGTGCCCAATGCAAAAAGCAGTTTGCTTTATTGACTGGCTTTCATTGCACATTGGTTATAGATCTAAGCAAAATACAATCCTTAATTAGTATTTCATTTTTTCTATTTAGTGTGAAATTGTCTAGTTGTTGGAAATTCAGTCCACTTGTTGACATGTTGGTTTTCTTCACACTAAATTGCATTCCATACTGAAGGATGCAGTCTGTGATTTTCATCAGCAACTGTACCATCTGTATAACCTGCTTGTGAATAAGCCTACTTTCAATGTTGATAGTACATCTTTCTTTCTTTTTTTCTTTTAGTACATCTTTCTTAATATCCTTCAGCTTCTCCAATTATTTGCTCAGAAAAGATTGAAAAAAGGATGCTGAAATAATAAAACCAGGATACACACCTTTCCTGATTTGGAGCCATTCAGTTTTCTCTTGTTTCAACCACTGCTTATTCGTCCATGTACAGATTCCACGTGAGTACAATGAAGTGTTTTGGAATTCCTTCTCAAAACTACCCTTAGCTTTTTAGTTTAAACATAGTCAAATGTATTTCCTTAGTCAATAAGACACAAATAAACATCTTTCTGGTACTCTGTGCTTTCATCCAAGATCTGTCTGATGCAAGCAATTAAATCCTTAATGACAAGTCGTCATCTTTCTTTTTAATTTTAATAAACCACCTTATTTGGGGCTTCTACAGCTCTTAAAATAATCCACACATTAATTGTATAAACCAGATTTGTATATATGTTGCCATCGTAATTTCAACAAGAGTTTCTTTCTACTGAGCCCTTCGTATCAGCTCCTCTTTTTCCCCTCCCTCTCACATCCTCCCACCCTCATCAAACCTTGATAATTAATAATTTATTTTTATTTTCATAGTTTATATCATCTGTTTTCTGCCTTCACCTACATTTCTGTTGTTTGTCCCTCTGAGGAGTCTGGGTGGGGGTGTATCAATCATTTCTATCAGTTCTGCTTTCTCTCCCTCCTCCTATCCTCAGGTATTGCTACTTTCATTTTTGGTCCTGAGGGATTTATCTGTCCTGGATTCTGTATGTCAAGAACTCTTATCTGTACCAGGGTACATGCTCTGGTCTAGCCAGATTTGTAAAGTAGAACAAGTGGTGTCATGATGGTGGGGTGTGGTTGGTGGGGAGCAACAAAGAACTAGAGGAAAGTTGTGTGCTTTGTTGGATTTATACTGCACTGTGGCTGACTTGTCTCTTCCTTGTTACCCTTTTGTGAGGGCTATTGAATTATCTGCAGATGGGTCTGGGATCACTATTCTGACCCCTCTTGTTTGCATCAAAATAACTTTGTTTGGGGTCTTCTGATTCCTGATACCTGAGATATGTCAACACCTCATAATCACATGGGTTGATGTGCTTCTTCCATGTGGGTTTTATTGATTCTCTGCTGGATGGGTACTTGTTCCACTTTAGCCCTTTAAGATCCCAGATGCTGTATCTTGTAATAACGCTATCAGCTTTCTTCACCACATTAGCTTATGCACTCATTTTGTCTCCAGCGATACTGTCAGGAAAGTGAGGAGCACAGAATGCAAGGTTATTATGCCTCTCTCTTGCATTAAGAGAGAACTTGAGTACAGGCCCAATGTCTATCTGTTATTTTAATTCTTAGCCTATAAATAGATGTACATAGACCTATATAACTATTGTTATATATTAGTGTGTTACATATATACATGCCTATGTTTATACACCCATACACGTCTTTTGCCTCCTAGTTCTTTACTGCATTTCCTTTTACTTGCGCCCTGTCCCACTATCAAGTTCAACTTTCATTCTGTCCTCTGTACTT